>CAIGRK010298409.1:0-10741 GCA_903798315.1 Fraxinus greggii | reverse complement strand
TTCACATAATCACATCGCATATGATAGCCACAGAACCAAAATAATTCATAAAAATTTAAAAATGGCAGTCGGGTGAACCAACTTACCCCGAAATTCGAATGCAGCCAAATCTCGCGTCGCGGGTGCAGGCGTGACCAGGGCCGGAGAGTCAACTGAATGAGTGTGCTGCCGGAGACGAAGGGAGCTGATGGTCGACAGACGGTGGGTTGAGGTCTGTGACTATTGGAGCCTGGCGGTGGCTGGGACGGGCTCGAGTGGTTGGAGAATTGGAGGTTGGAGAATGGGGAAATTTGGGAATTAGGTTGATTTCAAATGGGTTGGCGATTTGGGTAATTGGGTTGGGACTTGGCCACTTGGACCACCTATATATATACACACACACACACACACACACACACATATATATATATATATAATTAAGGATTGGGCCCAGACAAATGGCCCAATTCAATTAAAAAAAGAAAGAAAGATAAATTAAATGGGCCACATTGACTCAATTTGAAAAAAAAAGTTATTGATGGACTGGACCAAATTTGGCCCAATTTAAAAATAAAAAACAAAAAAAAAAGGGAAGAAACTAACCTGGCGAAGAAGATGAACATACCAGGCACAGGCGGACAGATCACGGATGGACGACGAACTGAACTCCCAATTCGACGGTCTGGCGGAGGCTTGAATGCGCGGCCTCCCCGGGCCGGGTGCTGGGTCCGTCCCTGCACCTTAACGTCCTTTTTAGAGACTTTATGTGGGCCTTCATGCATGAGCCAGTCAAGTCGACCACCTTCCCTATGCCCACCAAGCTTTCCCACTGTCGGCATAATTCTCTCCTTCCAATGCCAATTTAACATTATGGAACTGCGTTCAAAAATAGAATATGAGTAAATCCTATAGCTGCCGCATCGCCCAGAACAACCGGCTTTAATACCACAAGCAATTGATTGTTATAAGGTCCAGGAACCACCCATGTAACCATGGAAAAAATAAAAAATGTTGAGCCCATCCTTCGCCCATGCTCAGTTTTGGCGCGAGCAAGTGAGGCCCGCGCCTCAAACCTAACATTATAGGGGGCTTCAAATTCTTTATTTTCTAACCTCGAAGCAACATGGTATTATCGTGTAAAACTTGTATTTTTTTAATTTCCCCTCACACGTCTACAAAAAATTTGGGCTCAATATTAAGACCTAGATCGGGTATAGAGAAGCCCAATAAGAATTACCCGTTAATACGCTCCTAAAAGCAGTTATAGCACTACAAACCGACCTGATTATATTTTTACACTAAGGCAAGAGCAATTCTATATAAACATTGTTGAAATTTTCAAAATTCCTAAATTATTTTTGAACCCCAAAAGTAACTGCCACGATTTGAAAAATTTCACAAAAGAAATAAATTACTCAACCAAACACACACAATTGCACAAATTTTGCATGGTATTCATCACCTTCATTGCTTTTGGATTTCTAAGGTATATCTAATTTTATTCATTTATGGTTTGTTTAAACTTTTTGCTCACGAGGCTTATTTAGTAGGTTAAAGTCATAATATTTTGATAAATTTTGTGGTTTTTTGCTTTGAATTTGTTAAATATATTCGGAATTCAACGAAATATTTGCTTATTTCTTTCCCATGTCTTAATCAAAGAAAGATGTTGGAAGAAGATGCAAAAAGAAGGCTTAGATTAGGGTGGTGGGACTTTGATTGACCCACGGCCACAATTTGCAGACCAATACGATGTTTAACATGGCATTGTGATATGGTGAATTGTTGTCCTAAAGCTGTATCTTTATTTAGAGTGATATAATGCATCTACACATTGTCTTCCTCTTCTTCCAAGCAACGGTATTTTTAAAGATATTGTATAAGGTTTGAGATTGAAGTTATTATCACAAACACATTGAGAAAGTCATATTGATAGTATTAAACCTATAATGGAGCAAACTACACAAATAGGAGATGCTTTACTTAACTTGGCAGAAATTAACGAAGATCCTAAAACAAAGAGCGAAGCCGAGTCCTTAGCGACATATGAATTTCAAAATTTTGAGTTCTTACTTGGCATGATAATCTAGCACAGGTTGTTGCATGCAATCAACAATATAAGTGAATTTCTTCTAACCGAAAACATGAATATTGATGGTGTTATCGACCTCTTGCAAGGATTAATTTCATTTCTTTAAGATTATAGAGAAATTAAATTTTCAATTGCCATGGATGAAGAGACAAAAAAGGCAAGTGATATAAGAATTGAGGCTATATTATGAGAAAAATGCACAATTCAAAGAAAGAAGTTGTTTGATGAAAGTCGCAGCGATAAGGTAAAGCAATCAGGCGAAAAATCTTTTAGAGTTGAATATTTCTTTTTATAATTGATCAAGCTCTATCTTCTGTAAAGACTCAATTTGAACAATTTAAATAATATGAAAAGACATTTGGATTTTTGTTTAATTTCAAGAGGTTAAAGCGTGCTACATCTTCAAGGTTTTTTGAAGTTTTGTATGAATATTGAGAAGTATCTGAAACATAATGGATGTTTAGACATTAATGAAGATGCTTTATGTTTAAAGTTACATTTCTTGAGGTGCTACATACCAAATGAAGTAATGAGAGCAATTGAAGTGCTACAATATTTGAAGATATTGAATGGTTATTTTTCACATGCTTATATTGCTTACAAAATTTTGCTAATCATATTAGCTACAATTGCATTTGTAGAAAAAGATTGTCTAAATTGAAGTTGATCAAGATTTTCTAAATTGAAGTTGATCAAGATTTATCTCCTAACAACTATGGCATAAGAAAAATTGAATGTATTAGCTATGTTATCAATTGAGAAAGAAATTGTTGAATAGCTAGATTATTCAAATTTGATTAATATTTTTACCTCTAAGAAAAATTCTTGAATAGCTAGATTATTCAAATTTGATTAATATTTTTACCTCTAAGATTGCAAGGTGGATAGTATTTAACTAATTGGTTGGAACATTGTCGATTTTGTTATTTAATTAAAATATAGATCTTTCGTATAATACATTTTGTTTGTTATTTTACTGTTTAAGTTTTAAGTTAACGAGTTAACAATTAGTTCCGTACAGGACCGGTATTGCCTTCGCCTTTACTTTGAAGAGAAAATTAAGGTTTCTGTTAGGATTTCAGTCAAGGTTTTCCATTCTGTTTAAATAAGCCCTAGTCTTTATAATACATGTTTATTGTCTTTGACTTCATTTAGTTGTTTTTATCACGTTACAAACTTGAGCTATTTTTCTTCATTCCGTTAAGAGTGTAAAAAGCTATTTATAAGACTAGATTGTTCAATAATAATAAATGATCATTCCCAGAATTTCTTGAGTATTCTCTTGATTGTGGTTTTTGATTCTTAACATTGTGGTATTAGAGCACCCACTGGGCCTGATAAAATCAAAGCAGCAGGCTTTGAGATCTTTGCAGCAGCAAAGAAGATATCAACTTAAGGAAACTTTGTGCAACCATCCATCCCTCGTTTTGATGATCAATATGACCATTGGAGCATGCTGATGGAGAATTTCCTACGCTCTAAGGAATATTGGGAGATGATAGAGACTGGGTATGTTGAGCCAGAGGCGGGAGTGGAGCAGATGGAAGCACAGTGCAGAAAGCTAGCAGAATTGAAATTGAAAGACCTGAAAGTGAAAAATTCTCTCTTTCAGGCCATCTATCGGACGATATTGGAGACTATCCTTGTGAAAGTCACTTCCAAACAGATTTGGGAGTCTATGAAGAAGAATTTTTAAGGAAGTGCTAGGTTTAAGAGATCACATCTGTAAGCTCCCCGTAGAGAGTTTGAAACCATAGAGATGAAGGCTGGAGAAGGAGTCACCGAGTATTTTTCAAGAGTATTGTCTGTGGCGAACAAAATGAGAACAAATGGAGAGCAGATGCAAGACGTCACAGTGGTGGAGAAGATTCTCAAATCACCGAGTGAGGAATTCAATTATGTTGTGTGCTTGATCGATGAATCCAAAGACATTGATCGACTTTCTATCAATAATTTGCAGAGTTCTCTGATTGTTCATGCGCAGAAATTTCAAAGACATACATGAGAAGAGAAAGCTCTCAAGATAACAACTGAAGGTAGGTTTGGTATGAGAGGATGAGGTCGAGGTCGAGGTTGAGAAGCTTACAGAGGCAGAAGAAGAGGTCGCTAATCCTACAACAAGGCAACAATGGAGTGCTATCACTGTCACTAGCTTGGACATTTTCAATTTGAGTGTCCAAACTGGGATAGGGAAGCTAACTATGCTGAAGTAGGAGAGGAGGAAGGGATGTTGCTCATGGCATATGTGGAGATGAATGATGCTTGAACAGAAGATGTTTGGTTTCTAGAATTTGGATGTAATAACCATATGTGTGGTGAGAAGAACTTGTTCCGTGATTTAAATGAGAGCTGCAAGCACCAAGTGAAGTTGGGAAACAACACAAAGATGGAAGTGACGGGTAAAGGCAACGTGAGATTAAAAGTAAGTTGCTTTACTCATGTTGTTAGTTAAGTCTTTTATGTACCAGAATTAAAGAATAATCTTTTGAGCTTTGGACAACTACAAGAAAAAGGATTGGCAATTCTTATTCAACATGGAAAGCTCAAAATTTATCATCCAGAGAAATGGCTTATAATACAGACACATATGACAACAAATTGGATGTTTGTCATGCTAGCAAGTTCACTACCTCAAAGACCTTCTTGTCTCTATACATATACACAGGATTTGGCACACTTGTGGCATTGTCACTATGGACACTTTAGCTATAAAGGATTAAGACTCTCCAGTTCAGGAACATGGTGCTTGGTATGCCTCAGTTCAAGCCTCCATCAACAGTGTGTGCTAATTGTTTGATTGGAAAACAATATAGGGATCTAATCCCAAAGAAAAGTAATTGGAGGGCCACAGAGAAGCTTCAACTTGTTCATGCAGACATTTACGGACCAATCTCTCCCATCTCCAATAGTAAAAAGAGGTGTCTTATATGTTTTATTGATGACTTTACTAGAAAAGAATGGACTTATTTCTTAATAGAGAAATCAAAAGCATTAAGTATGTTCAAATGTTTTAAGAATTGTGTTGAGAAAGAAGTAGGAGGGTATATTTAATGTTTGAGAACAGATTGAGGAGGAGAGTTCACATCCTTTGAATTCAGTAAGTTTTGCATCGATTAGGGTATTAAAAAGTAACTGACTGTAGCATATACTCCACAACAAACGACGTAGTAGAATGAAAAAATCGAACCATGATGAATATGGTTCGATGCATGTTATCTGAGAAGAAGATCCCCAAGATGTTTTGGCCAGAGACAGTAAACTAGACAACATACGTTCTAAATTGGAGTCCTACATTGGCTGTAAGGAATCAAACACCTGAAAAAGCGTGAAATGGAAGCAAACCCTCAGTAAAACATTTTAGGGTTTTCAGATGTATGGCACATGTGCATGTTTCTGATGCAAAAAAAACTAAACTAGAGGCAAAGAGTTTCACTTATGTGTTATTGGGCGTAAGTGAAGAGTCCAAATCATATAGGCTCGACGATCCAGTTTCAAAGAAGGTGGTAATTAGTAGGGATGCAGTGTTCGAAGAAGATAGATCTTGGAGCTGGGATAGGAGCTATAAAGAATTTGTGATGGCTTATTTGGAATGGAATGATGAGGAAGACAATGAGGCAATGAACGAAAGAGATGATGGAGCAATGAGTGGGGAGGAAGAAAAAGCCATTAAAGAACCAGTCGAAGAAGTAATTGAAAAACCAATCAGTAATGCTCAAAATGGTGAGAATGGAGGAGAATTATCAAGAGAAGGAAGAGTCAGAGGAGATCCATTGTTAATGAGAGATTATGCCAATGGGGAGGGGCTCTCAGAAGAAGAAGATATAAATGTGAACTTAGCCCTATTTTCTTCAGCAGATCTAATATATTTTGAGGAGGCAGTGAAGCATGACAAATGGAGAATGGTAATAGACATGGAGATCAAAGCTATAGAAAGGAACAACACATGGGAACTCACTAACTTATCTACAGGTGCGAAGAAGATTGGAGTGAAATGGGTTTTTATGACCAAACTCAGAGAAAATGGAAAAGTAGACAAGTTCAAAGCTCGGTTGGTAGCAAAGGGGTATGTGCAACAACAAAGGATAGACTACACAGAAGTGTTTGCACCGATTGTGAGAATGAATACAGTGAGAATGATTGTCATCCTAGTAGCTCAAAGAGGATAGAGTCTCTATTAGCTCGATGTCAAATATGCTTTCTTACATGGAGAACTCAATAAAGAAGCTTACGTAGAGCAGCCTAAGGGGTATGAATCGAAGAGACATTCTTAGAAAGTATATAAGTTGAGAAAAGCCCTCTATGGACTAAAACAAGCTCCACGAGCTTGGTTCAGCCATATTGAAGCACATTTCACGAGTCAAGGGTTCGAGAAGTGTAATAGTGAGCATACTATGTACATTAAGACAAATAAGGGAGGTAAGATTCTCATAATTAGTTTATGTGTAGATGATTTAATATTTACTGGCAATGATGAATTGATGTTTGTCGAGTTTAAAAATTCCATGTTGAGAGAGTTTAACATGATTGATTTGGGCAGAATGAGATTCTTTCTTGGCATAGAAGTGTTGCAGACGTCAGATGGAATATACATGTGCCAAAGGAAATATGCTTTGTAGGTGTTGAGGAGGTTTAGGATGGAGAATTGTTATTTGGTTCATAATCCCATTGTTCCGGGTCATAAGCCTTTTAAGGATGAGAATGAAGTGTGAGTTGATGAGTCTATGTACAACTCGATGGTGGGATCTCTCATGCATTTGATGGCCATAAGGCCGGATTTAATGTATGCAGTAAGTTTGGTTAGCAGGTACATGGCGAAGCCAACTGAGTTACATATCCTAGCAGTCAAGAGGATTTTGCAGCATTTGAAGGGAACCATTGAGCTTGGGGTTTTTTATAAGAAGGGAGGGTGTAAAGGCCTGGTTGGTTATGTAGATAGAAACTATGCAGGAGATTTAGATGACCGCAAATGTACGTCAGGCTATGTTTTCATGTTGGGTTCAGGAACTATTGCCTGGTCTTCAAGAAAATAACCTATAGTCACACTTTCTACCATAAAGCGTATAGGCTCGTGGCTACAGCTGCTTGTGCTAGTGAAGCTATTTGGATGAAGAGGACATTAGAGAAACTGAGTCTGGAGCAAAATAAGTGCAGCACTACAATCCTCTGTGATAATAGTTTCACAATCAAACTATCAAGAAATCCTGTGCTACATGGTCGAAGCAAGCACATTGATGTGCGCTTCCATTTCCTTCGTGATCTCACGAGAGAAGGAGTAGTAGAGTTAGTATACTGTGGAACACAAGATTAGCTGGCAGATATGATGACAAAGCCCCTCACATTAGATGCATTTCAAAGGTTTCGAAGTCAGTAGGGAATCTGTCAAGTTCCTGAATTAAACTAGTTATTGTTGGAAACTAGTTTAAGGGAGGGAATGAAGAGAAAATTAAGGTTTTTGATAGGATTTCAATCAAGGTTTTCATTCTGTTTCAATAAGCCATAGTCTTTAGGGTATATGTTTATTGTCTTTGACTTCAATTAGTTGATTTTATCACGTTGCAAACTTGAGCTATTTTTCTTTAGTCTGTTAAGAGTGTAACATGCTATTTATAAGCCTAGATTTTTCAATAATAATAAATGGTCATTCCAAAAATTTCTTGTGTATTCTCTTGCTTGTGGTTTTTGATTCTTAACGTACTTGAAACTTATTTTAAGTCCCCCATATGACACGGAGAACCATCTGTATGCATCCACTCATAATTTTCGTACGTCCACCCACACTTTTCCTTCCAAGCAATATTCTAGTTTTTCGAATTGTCTCGCCGCTTGATTATCGTCCGCATCTGGGTTTGCACAAATCTTTGATAATTCACTTGGTTTTAGTGTTTTTGGAGTGCAAAGAGATTACAAATATGGCTTGGGAATGTGTGTATGGTATAGGTATAGATTTATGAATTTTAAGGTTATGAAGAGATGAATAAAACAATATAGAGAGGGGTTATTTGTATGACATATGCATATATTCAGGAAATCTAGGACTTTCTGAAATGAGAAAGTGAATAAGAGATTTCGGGTTTTAAAGTGTGAAAAGGTGGTGCTACGAAAAAAAACCAAGGATATTAAATAGACTTACCGCCCTCACACACATGAATTGCCAGCAAGAAACCACTGCCCGGAGGTAGCGATATGACCTAGGAGAAGTGGATTCTACCCACCTAAAAACCTAGAGCTTTTGGTAAACATAGTATTCCTTTTTTTAATATCTTTCAAGAAATATTGTTGCATATATCAGGTATCATACTGAACACTTGTTTCGTGCAACAAGAATGTTGCAATGTAAACCATGAGAGCTACGTTTTATAATTAGCTTCCATAATAATTAGATGTTCAACTAAATTGAAATTATTACCACGCACAAAAGTTCCCTTTTTCCTGCTAAATGTAATTGAATATATAGAGTGATTCTTGTTCAAAATATACCAATGAGGATAATTTTCTTTTCAAAATTTGTGTTTATTGACCATATTGTATTAGAGGTAAAACCTAGCCAACCATATATATTATCATTGCTGCAAAAGTGTGATCCCAGTTCTATTGGGTATTGGTGTTTTTGTAGAAGAGATCAAAATATGGACCAAGGCATTTTTTGGATGGAGACTGGACGCCCAGCGCCACTATTCAAGCGCCTAGTGCCATCTGGATATGGAAACAAAATTAATTTAGAGACATGGCCTAAGTGCTATGCTTGCAGCGCTCGAGCCCTGCCATGCCTCTTGCTGCCATTAACCTTGGCACTCGAGCACTAGAGATGTCACTAGTTGCATGTGAGAGTGCCACTCGAGTGCTGTAGTCCAGCCAAGATCTATTTCGCGATTCCTCGATTTTTAAGATGCCCAACACTATAATTAAGGTTTGACGTGTACTTTATCTATAGTTGGCTCTTCATTATGATAGATGACAATTTGAAAACACAAGATCATTGTATTCTTTCATCATATAGTGAATTCTCCTCTTTTGTCAGTGATTTTTCCTGTCATGGATTTTCACATAAGATCTTGCATTCTTGTTTTTGTGATTGTTTACTTTTATATTGTCATATTATCTCGTTAATTTTCAAAACCAAACTAGTACTAGAGCAAGTTTTTTTATAGCAACATTGAAATATGGTATTCCGCTTTTGGATCGCAACACGAGGTTTTTGCATGCTATCTATGCTTGTGCACATGGATTTGAATAATGCCATGTTGGGATTTGATAAAATGCATTCTACTTCGAGGCAGAAAGAAAGGCAGTGTAGGGATCAAAATCTTCTATCCCATATTCATCTCCATCTTTCAAATTAGATTCTTCAGAATGTTCTTAAGGAAAAAAGTACCACTGTATTGTGGTTGAAATTGGAACAACTTTGCATGAAAAAGAGTATGACCATTAAGTTAGACTTGAAGCAATGCTTGTATTCTCCCTCATGTTCGATGGTACGTCTATTGAGGATCACTTGACTGTTTTTTAAAGAAATTATAGCTGATTTAGAAACTTTGGAGGTTAAATATTAGGAAGAGGATCTTGGATTAATTTTATTCTTTTAGAAACACTATTCTCTATAGTTGTGATACTCTCATAAATGATGAGGTATATGATCAGAGATCAAGCAGAGCATCTGATTGTTCATGGGAGGACTCAAGATAGGAATCGTGGTTGTAATATGAGAGACAGATCAAAGTCTAAACATAGAGACAAGGCACATCACTTTTGCAAGAGAAAGTAGTACATTAGAGCTGATTGCTACAAATTGTAATAAGAATAGAATGGTTGCTAAAAATTAGAAGGGAAAGTAACTTGGAAACTTAGGAAAAGCCACTGTTGTAGAAGATGAGAAAAGTGATGGAGAGCTTCTGGTAATATCTGATGGCAGTTCCAAACTCTGTGAGGATTGAATTCTTTATTCAACGTGTACTTTTCATATATGTCCTAGTAAGGACTGTTTATAACTTATAAAGTGATTTCGAGATGTTCTTGATCATGAAAAAATAACACACCTCGTAAAATACCTGTATTGGATCAAAAAGAATCAAGATGCTTGATAGAGCTATAAGGATATTGAATAATGTGAGTCATGTTCAAAATCTAAAGATGAATCTCATATCCTTGAGTACCCTTGATTCAAAGGGGTACAAATATACTAGTGAAGGTTGGGTTTCGAAGGTCAACAAGGATTCTCATATGGTGATGAAGGAAAAGAGAAGTCACGCATAGTTATATATCTTGCAGGGTTCCATAGTTACAGATAATTTAGCTGTTACTACTTCTTCTTTGTCAGATGAAGAAGTTTCTAGACTTTGACATATGCGACTTGGGTACATGGGTGAGAATGGGATGGTTGAATTGAGCAGGAGAGGACTTCTTGGTGGTCCAAATACTAGTAAATTGAAAGTTTGTGAGCATTGTGTTTATTAGAAGCAGAATATGGTCAGATTTATCAAAGGGAGACACAATACAAATGGAACACTTGGTTATATCCATTCTGATCTCTATGGATCGGCAAAGGTACCTTCTAAAAGAGGTACATATTATTTTTTGACAATAATTGATAATTTCTCCGAAAAAGTTTAGAAGAGTGATTTGTTTGCTATCTTCGATGAGTAGTGATAAATGCATTTTACACACTTATTTCAC
>CAIGRK010298373.1:0-28319 GCA_903798315.1 Fraxinus greggii | reverse complement strand
AAGAGGAAGAAAAGAATGATCCTCTTAGAAGATAAATTGCTTTGAAATCATCAAATGATGAAGAAATCTCAAACTCAAACAAAAGTGATGAGGAACTTGATGATCTCGTTCCTCTTGTCAAAAAGTAGAGATGCTTTCGCTACAACCGTCGATTCCAAAAGAAAGAAGACGAAAGTGAGGAAAAGAACAAGAAGGTTGTTTGCTATGATTGTGACAAACAACACAAATAAATGTAATTAAAATTCTCAATGAAATATATATTTAAAATCAAAACATAGTTTCAAGTATCGATTATATCAAACCTAAATCGTGTTGAAATCTGCTTTGATGGCTTTAATTGGCGCCTAGGCGCTATCTCTGTTGTTGAATCCACTCTGTTCTCCTTCATCTTAGCCTCTTTCTGTGTAGTTTTAGCATACTTCCAGTTTTATTTTTTCCTTGATCTCTTTGGTTCTTTTTAAACCTCCAAAACTTGCATTTGTTACCATGTTACCTAACCTATAACATAACATGAATGCACACATCACAAGGTTCTAAAACTCTAATACATCAATAAATTCTAAAAGTTTAAATGATATTAAAAGAATGAGTGAAACACTCATCAAACACCCCCAATCTTAATAGTTTGCTAGTTCTCGAGCAAACACAAAGACAAAGAAAAGAATTAAAGGAAACACACTAACAAAATTAAGCTTATTGACTCACATAAAATCAAATTTAGTCAGATAACTTGTTTTTTTGGCTCATGATCGAAAACATTATATCAACTTATGAAATACTTCAAAATCATAATTCAAAAGCCAAACTTTCACTTATCCAATGCAAAACTAATGTGTGTGAAAAATTAAGTGTAACATTGTACATTCACAAGTTGATTTAATTTTCGACCATTCAATGGTCAAATATCTCATTTCTTCACTCGAGGGTTCATACACCTCCAAATTTATCTTCTTTTATTATCTTCCCAAGAGGTATTTTAAGGTTAATTTTCAATTTACTACTTTCTTTCACCACTCAAATTTGGTTGAGTCTAATCGACATTGTCACAATCTATCTACATGATGATTCTCTTAACGTTTGAGTGCTTCAACTTTCAAGCTTATAATAAGCAATTCAAACCTATAAGTTATAAAAGCCCCCAAAATTCGATCTTACTTGTACAATTGCATAATTTTACTAATTTTGATATTTTATTTTCAGTTCAAGATCAACCTCACCTTTTTTCAGATCTTCCTTGTAACGAGTTTTTAACTAGTAACTTCTCTGATTTTTAAATACCAAAGGGTACGAGTTTCAAGATACCCTTAATGAGCTAACTGATTTGAGTAAAAAAGTGCAGGCGTGAGGCATATACTTAACAAGTGCTATGCCTTTTTCTATTTATTTTTTTACGGCTATAATGAATGGGGCTTAGATCCTTGGCATTCGGTTCTGGGATGGTTGTGTGATCGGAGAGTAATGACGGTTGAGAGAATGTCCTATCTGAGTATATAGAAGCCTATACTGTGTTGAATTCATTCTGATAGTAGAACTGTTCATACATAATATTTTGCATTTGATTCATTTGCAATTGTATCACTTGAAGTCGAACAAGGAGGTCAGTGTTAGGGTTATTGACTGGGGAAGGTCGACGTGATCGGGATAGCCGATCCTTTGCCACAGGGGTGGTGCACTGGTGGATCCTTGTCGCACATGAACTTTCATGTTCTATTCCAGGCGATGGGTGGTTTGGGATGCACCACATCTTTCGATGTGTGCATCACAACACCCCATTTTTGACATAAGTCATAAATTAAGGCAAGATACACTAGACCACTAGTTGTAGACTCCTTGAGAGTATACATGGTGCTATTGTGAATAACTTTACCAACATCAATCATCAAGTGACACTGTGTAGCATAATTTAGTATCGCACGCACCTTGGTCACATCACCCAGATTGTTGTTCGATAGGAGTTTCACAGATATGAAGTGATGTCAAGCTTTACATACTATAATCATACCCGATAGGAAAATTGATCACAACAATCTCTGACCGTTTCTAAGTAGTTTTGGGTTCGACCATAACTCCAAGTATTTCTATGGGTTCAACGCCCTCTTCACGAAGTTTAAAATAATTATCTCCATCCATATCCAGAAGATTATAAAACTTATTGATTGAAATTTCATCGAAGACAATCTATTTACCCCGCACAAACACTCGAAAGTCTTTGTGATCTCTATCGCTAGCTTAAAATTCTTTAACCACTGGTATCAATACCGTTCTTGGTTGTTTTGCAAATAATCCCCGCCCCTTTGTTCTATCTGCTCTTTCATATAATCCTCAAAACAAGTTTTATGTACTACCATATTATATATTTCTCGGCCACTTCTTCACTTATGAATTTTGTCATACCAAAGGATGCTGGAGAGGAAGCCTTGTTTCTCACACGTTTAGCCGGCATTGCAAACTATAAATTTTTTTTTAATGCCGATCTCCATTCTCACCATAATTTGGCCCCAAAACATGAACCTTAGGCTTAAAAAATGAGCAAAAGTGTTAAAAACAAGAAAAGAATTGCACAATCTAATATTTAAATAATTGAAAAGAGGGGGAAGAGCTTGAGTTGTCTTTCAAGAAGTGCTTCTTTAGTGTCACTAACTTGATGTTGACGTGGTTTTAGCTTGATTTTCCAAGAGAGATGTCTTCCACCTCCCGTTCTTGCTCTCCATAGTAATGCTTCAATCTTTAACCATTAGCTTGGAATAGTCTAGTGGTGAGTATACTTGCCTATCACGTGGGTGATTTTGGTTCGATTCTCGACAACGGCGCCAAAAAACTTGTTACGCATTTACTATACCGCAATTATATCACAAGCGTACGATTGTCAAATTTTGTAATATAATTGTGAAGTTAGGATGTTGAGCGTACAAAGATTGAATATCGATTTTTTACTAAGTACTATAATTGAATAACCTTTATTTTATCTATATGATCGAATTTTTATTAACAACGTTTATCTAATTATAATGTGAATATTGTGATGAACCTAACAATTTTATGCAATATAGAAAAATTGATCAATATAAAAAAGACTAGGGTTATGATTTCATTCACGTATTGACTATGTTTCTCAATTATATAGTTATCTCTAATTAATTTTTCCATATTTACAAGCAAGAATCCTAATTTAATTCTACTCCATCTCTCGAGTACCGAGTAAAAGTTATTTATATAATTCAATTTCAGTATCTATATTTCGAATTAGAAGTTTAGGAATTATCGAGTTCTATAGTTCTTATATGGAATCATTTCAAAAGGTCTATATTTTCTCTCAAAACCTATAAAACTTACGTTGTGTTATTCTATGATCAATTCTAAGGTTCCCTCTCACGAGTGTTGAAACTAACGATCAACTCATTCAATCAATAACCAGTTAATTGGAAGCATTGAATTCAAATAACACAAATAAACGTAATGGTAAATCTCATTGAAATAATTATTTAAAATCAAATCATAATTTCAAATGTCGATTACATCAAACCCTTGATGAGAATATTAGTTCATGACACGTGGAAGAGACATAGTCAACTTCATAATAAAAAACATATAGAAGAAAAGAGAAACTGTTTTTGGTAGTGATTCAATCTTCTTTGCGATGTTGCTCTTGCTTTCTTGCTTGATCTCTTGCTTCTTGCCTCGTTGAAATTTGCTTGGAAAGTGCCTCTCAGGTTAAATTTATGCCTTATTCAAGTTCGGGATAGATTGGGATCATTTTAGGCTTTTTACTGGCCAAGAAAACAACCCTACAGTTTACGGCACAACGCCTTGGAAATATAGATGTGGCACTTGGGCACCGCAACTTGAATCTGGCTAGCGCCTGGGAGCTAGATCACTGTAAATCCATTTGTTTTTTTGTCTTTTGTCTTTGAGTGGAGCCTGAGCTCCATAATGGTGGAGTCTAGGCGTCCAAGTTCTATTGATATCTGCTTTGATGGCTTTAAGTGGTGCCTAGGCGCCATTGAGGTAGTACCTAAGTACCCTCTGTTGTTGAATTCATTTCGTTTTCCTTCATCTTTGCCTCCGTCTTTGGAGTCTTAGCATACATTCGAGTCTTATTCATTTCTTGATCTCTTTGCTTCTTTTTCAAGCTTCAAAACTTGCCTTTGTCGCTATGCCACCTAACCTATAACACAATATGGATAAAAATATCAAAACGTTCTAAAACTCTAAAATATCAACAAATTCTTAAGTTTAAATGTGATTAAAAGCATGAGTGAAACACACTCATCAGTCCCTCGAAGCAAAAGGTTATGCAGGTAGTATGGACCTTCTAACTTCCAGCTATGTTCCGTGCCGCTGTCACGAAGCAAGTGTAGAGAAACTCGAAGAACTTAAGGGTCAGCTTAAGCTTACTCTCGACCTCTTTGATTGGTAGGTAGGTGGGCTAAGACCCCTTACTTAAGACTCAATTCATAAGGCTAATTTTAAGTTGTCGCGATCAAAATCAATATTTTAATAATAAACCAAAGCCGAAGTAAATAATAAGTAAGACAACGATTTCTATACTATATTAAATATGAAGTTTGCTCTAGACCTACCCACAAAATGGAACTCTGTCCTTTCCAACCAAGGAATGAGCAAGGCAAAACAATTTTACTTGCAGCTTACTGAAAGCCATAATTTTGCCTTGATCCAAGACAATTTTTTAGAGTAGAACATTAAATCTCTAATATTTTTCTTTCTCGAGCTTTTTAATCATTAGATTTTCGACTCTCTTTTTGTTGTGTTAATGATCCTCATTATAGATAATTTTTAGAGACCTTTTAATTATTCTTGTGAATGAAAATAGTCATCAATTAAAGTCACGATTAATTTCAAGTTTCAATATTTTGATTTAGTTTATACTTATGTTACACTTTCATGCAATTTGTTATGCACACGTATGAGTTTGCACAAGAAATTACGGTGATTTGATTGTGTCAAAATACACAAAAATTTGCTTCTATGTTTGAGGTCGTGTTGATACCTATATTTTTGCAGCTTGGATGTGCCTTCCACTTGTCATTGAACCCAAGTTTCAAGGTCGTGTATTCTCTAATTGTCCTCTTCGACAACTAAGGCATTTTATGATTTGGAGTGCTAGTTGGCAAGTAGTGGTGTCCTTTCAGGATGATGTGGAGCGCCGTGGACAATAATTGTTTCAATATGTAACACATAGTTTTAATTACATTCAAAGATGGTTATAATTGTCTTGGAAGATAGAATAAAGTTCGATTAATCAAAACAATTTCAACTATCTATCATACACAAATGAAATTATTTTGATTAATCGAATCGTTTAGCTCTCACCAAAAGTAAGTCCTATTTGGTTTAAATAAAATCAAACTTTTTAGTAAATTTTAATAAAATTATGAAATGTGTAGTTGAAAAGTTGTGAATTCCATATGATGTGTAATTAAAATTAATTATTGATTTTAGTTGAATTTTTCAGTTGAATCAAATAGGGACTAAATATTTTTTTTGAAAGTTTTCAAAATTTAACTCAAAGTTATGCACATACAAAATAAAGGTTATTTAAAAAAAAAAATTGTAACATTAGAAAAAGAATAAAATATCATATATGTAAATTTATAAACTAAAAATATTAACTTAAAAGTTTAGTTGGTTTTGAATCATCCAATGTTGGTGTAAAAAAATTAATAAGTACTAATTTTTCCAACCTTCCATAAACGATATCACCCAATAAAATTTACCCCCCAAAAATTCCTATCACCAAATCTCCCTCTACATTTCCGCCTAAAGTGGCGGAGTTTATATATTTCCCAAAAAAATCCCAATTATTACTAGAGTGCAAAAAAAAAAAAAATCCTCTACCGAAAGCAACACCAATGGTTGAAGTAGACTCCGACGCCCAATCTCCGCCGCCGCCACCGGCCACCACGACCGCCGCCACAGCCAACAATGGAGTTCTCGGGGGATTTTTCCAGTTGGGCCGGCCGAAACTCCGCGTTACCACGGAGTACGACAGTGACAGCTCAGCGTTCCTGCACAAGGTCTCCTGCAAGTTATTGGATAATCTGGCAAAATTCAAGCTCTCGTTTCAGAACAATAGCAAAGGCGAAGTTTCCGAACCCCAAATTTCGTTTACCTCAAAATACTTTTCACTGCAGTACGATCTCGAAGAAAGCGATGCTCTCCTCAAGGCGTCTTTTGATGTCGTGCCTGGGCTCCAGTTCAGAGCTGCCCACGGAGTCAAGGTCTATTGTATATCTGTCTATATCTCTTTTCGATAGTGCAAATTGTTGGTTTATACGTAGTATCTGAATACATATAAATGTGTTGACTTTATTGAATTCTGTAAGGAGTGTTTTTTCTTTTTAAATTTTGAGAGGATGAATTTTACTTGCTCCATTTCTAATTTAATGTTCTATTTGGCTTTTGTGATGATTGATGAATCATATCAATCAGATAGGTGTAACTACTTTAGCATTTTATCTATGTTTTGGAATAAATGCAGAAGGGGATAATTTCTTCGTTCATTCAAGTAGAACTTCTGGATATTTGTTGCTAGTTGAATATATCAATGCCCGGGGAGAAAATTGAAAAATACCATTCATAATTGCCACTGACCAATTATCTTAATTTCAAGGTTATGCAGTCATTTAGCTCGATTGTTGGATGAGAGCTCCCAGATTGATATTACAAATTTCTTTATTATTTTAACTTCTTCTCGAAAATGACAGTCGCATTCCTTGATACGGCTTATGGTTTTGGAAAAAAAATGTTATAAGTTTCTTACTGTTCCAATAATCTTTTTTGTTAATTTACTTTACTAATTGGCTGGGACTGTTATGTCCTCTTTGGTTAGTTAACACCATTTTAAATATAGGCTCTGCCTTTTCCTGTAAAATTTTAAGGTGTATTTTAACCCGAAAGACATATTCCCTAGAATACTAGGTTCTTTACTATTGTTCTTACATTTTAAAACTCAGGAGTAAAAAGGTAGACAATTTTAGTAAAACTGAAAGGATGATTACATACTGAGAAAGTGACTTACTTTTGGTAGTACAGTCCTATGACGATCCATAGAAAAGCAACATTTTGCATCCAGAATGAGAGACGGAATAGTTTTCTAACCATTTTAAAAGAGAAGGTCGACAATGCATAGTTTGCAATATCTTTTTAAGTGTCTAGGTAGACATTATACAATTCTTCGCTCGTCCTGCATGCTCTTTTGCTTACAGGACTTCTGTGTAACTTTTAGGCTCAACAAGGAGAGGTTGCAATGGTTGCAGACCTTGGGACTCCAGCCTACAAATTTGAATTATCTTCTGCTGTTCCATCTGTTGGCATGGTGAGAATTATTCATCACAGGATTTCTTTAATATGCTTGTCCTATTTAAATTGAGCCAGATGTTATAAATCTATCTTCTTGATATCTAGTTATGTGATATCTATTTGTAATTCACCTTAGTAACAAGATGAAAGACCTTATACTTTTCTTACCTTTGATACTAGTATCTTTTTGAAGTTTATGGACTTCAGGTGCAAAGGGTCTTAGTTATTGTGCTACATGATGAAGTTTATACCTCGAGCATCTTTTACATGGTCGTTCTTTATATTTCAGCCATTCTACTGCATTACTATGTGTTCTCTTCTCTTCTTCTCATTTTTAAATATAGCTAGGAGACATTTAAGTTTTCTTACTGCATTACGCCCTTTTTGTGCTGCAGCCAAGAGCAACCTTGAAATTTCCTCTTGGCGAAGTTTCATTTGAGGAGAGTGAGGAGGAAGAAGAGGAACAAAAAAGAACCCTGTCTGTAAATGGGATTATTAAAAGCCATATTCTGAATGGAGTTTGTACTGCTCGATACCATGAAGAAAATTTGAATTTAAGATATGCATACAAGGTAGTTTCTTTCTGACATTCTTTCCACAAAGGATATTATTCTTTCGTTCTTTTCTTGTTGACTTTGGCAAAAATTTATTGTCACAGTTTATAGTTTCATTTGACTCACAATCGTTTTAACATATTATGATAATCTTTTTCCCTTTCATGTTCGTTTTCAGAGATTTTTTCTATCTCATTTTGCCCATCTGACTATCAACTTTGCTTATTTTGTTGATTAAGATTGTTCTTTTATGCAATGTTCTAACTTCAACTATTATCATCCTGCAAACCTGTTTCCTGGTGAATTTATTTTAAGAATTTCTATTTGTTGTAGGATGAGCAATTGACGTTCATTCCAAGCATTTCTCTGCCTTCAAATGCACTATCATGCGCATTTAAACGGAGATGCAGTCCTTCAGACAAGTTGAGGTGATCTCTCTCTCTCTCTCTCTCTCTCTCTCCCCTTCTCTCTGCCAACTCCTAGTCCTAGGTATAACTATTAAAATTGGTTGAAGTTCCATTAAGATACAACATAAATTTTTGATGCTCTTAACATGCTGGAAGAACCTTTCAAGATACTTTTTTTCATTTGACTATCACGGTAAACTACATTACGTCAACTAGACAAAAGGTAGTGATCATAAACGTTATTGGTTTGTGTGGTCAGTTACTGGTACTATTTTGACTCAAACAATTGGAGCGCCGTGTATAAACATACAGCTGGGAAGGACTACAAATTTAAAGCTGGTTATGATTCTGAGGTACGACTTGGATGGGCGTCTCTCTGGGTAAGTTTCTTATTTTATTATGCTTAAATTTTGACTCTCAATTTCATTTTTCAATTTGCTCAGTCTATTTTCTTTTCACGTGAAATAACATGATCTGAACAAATACCAAACCCTTCTCGTGATGATCCTGCATTTTGAATTACTCGTAAATTTCATTGAAACTAAGATGCTACTTTATCCGGGTTTTCTTTATACATTTGTGTAATCATTTCCCAACGGAAAATCAAGGATAGTATTCTAAATTACCCATCAAGAGTTTGCCAAGCAAGAGTGAGTTGTTCTGTAGTAAGTGACTTGAATGAAACAACAATTAGGAACTTCTAGCTGTCCAATCAGCATGGTTGAACTTAAGCTATTGAATTTTTTAGTTTTCATTAAAGAGTGGTGAAAGCCTTTGAGTTTGTCATAAGTAATTCTTGATGTTGGGAAAGTGACGCACAAACATTACCAGTGGTGCTTTTGGCCAAGTGCCTAAGTCAGAATTTCATCCATTTAATGAGTACAAAAGGTGAAAATGTAGAGGAAACCAAAGTTGAGTGCTGTTAAATTTTCTGAGTCCCTCTCTTGAATTTATATACTGGTATAGATCAATAATTATCTTACAACAAAACTCACTTTCTTTGAATTGAACAACTGATGTGATGTCATGAATCTTTTTTCCTTGTTTTCTCATTTTTATCAATCCTCGTATTAGTATATCATGGAAACCCATTGAAGTTTACTGTCGTCAGAACTCAGAACCTGAGCGAAATAGTAACTATCACGTATTAGGTGACATTTAGTTAAGCAGACGAGTTTGACGTATGTTTTTTAGAAACAAAATTTTGATGTGCAACAACCATATGGTTCCAGGTTGGAGATGAAGATGGCAAAGCAAAGACAGCTCCAATGAAGATGAAGGTGCAATTCATGCTCCAAGTTCCACAAGATGATATCAAATCATCTGCTTTAATGTTCCGTGTTAAGAAGAGGTGGGACATATGATTCTGTATTAATTAGAGCGGTTTGTCTGATTTTCCATCGGAGTATTTCGGCATTACTATCATGTTGTAATTACCCGAAATAATTTATTTTCCTTTTTTTTTGGTTTCTGACTTCTGTTACAAGAATATTTTCTTCACCCCTAGCAGTGACAGATGCATATTTTTTTGATGAAACGAACTATGTTTGGCTATAGAGGTATAAAGTAGATTGCTTGGACACTTTGAATAATTAGTGGGGAACTCGGTTCAAGCAGTGCTGCTATCAAGTAAACATATATTGGTTTGCTTTTGTTCTGTGTTGAATGGGCCCATCACGTGCATTCCGTCCAAAGTTGACATTGTCTTGCTTCCTTCCGTTCCCTCTGGGTAGTGCCCATGCTATAGCATTTCAACTAACACAGGGTCTAACGCTTGGCGTGCTAACACTATGAGTGTGCCGGTGTGGTTACAATTCAAGCCATGTAGGGCGGGGAACTAACTTGGTCTATAGTCAAGTCAAATTGGCCCATCACATGCTCTCTGTCCATAATTGAAATACTGTCTTGATTTTGTCCCCCTGGGTAGTGCTCATGCTATAGCATTGCAATGAACACGGGTCTAACGCTTGACACGTCAATGTTACGAGTGTGTTGGTGTAGTTACAAGTCAAGCCATGTTGGACGGGAACGAACTTGGTCTATACTCAAGGCAAATTGGCCCATCACTTGCCTTCTGTCCAAGATAAACATACGGTCTTGCTTCCGTCTCCCTTTGGGTAGAGTTCATGCCATAGCATTTCAACCAACATGGGTCTAAAGCTTGACATGTTAACATTTGTGTCGTCGTAGTTACAAGTCAAGTCATGTTGGGAGTGGAACGAACTTGGTCTATAGTTAAGTCAAATTGTCTTAATTGAACTAAACCTAAACTAAAAGAAAAAAATCTTGATTTTAATTTATATGTTCTCATCTAATGTGTAATTGGACGAAAGGGGAGACGAACTTGGCCCTAATGAAATAGTTTCATTGCATATTTTGATTGATCGTCCAGTATAATTAGTTTACACGGTATTAGAGGAAATGTACAAGTATTATTAGAAAAGAGAAAAGTTAAAAAAAATATTTTTGGTTGTTTTAAAAATTAAATAAATTTTTATTCATAAATATATTTAGATAATTTACTTTTCTCCCACTTTTAAATAAAAAATTAACTTTTTTGAAAAACATTCTTACATCGGTCGGTGTCAATATATATTCTTTTTTTTTTAACTTTGATTCACACACACAAAAAATTATTTATTGTTTGAGCCATTTTTTTTTTCAAAAAATGCATTTTGCAATAATATTATGATAAAAGCTGTGGTTAAAAAATAAGAAAAATTTTAGATTTTTTTTGTAATATTATTTTATTTAAAAAGTGTGGTTGAAATGTTATCATATCACTGTTAAAAAATTCATTTTGTTGTAAAGAAATGGACTCCAACAAGATTTTATTGTGTTAAAAGGTATTTGTTTGACTTACCATTTTATTACCTTATGTAGAAAATTTAATTTTTCAAAAATAATTTTAAGTTATTATCAAAATAAATTATTTATTTATCATTAATTTTAATTAATAAAAAAATTTTATTATTTTTTCCCTAATATTCATGGTTACAATTTGTTATCAAGGGATAAATATAGCATTGAATCCATCGAATAAATAGTCGATCTCAGTAATTGGTCTCATAAATATTAGTCGATTCAATAAATACTAGAGCAAAGTTAAATGTACAGAAAATAATTTAATAGAAGTTTTACTTATACTCACATGGGTGGCCTGATGCAGAACTCATGGCGATAAAAAATTGCCAAAAAAATCGCACTCACCACTCCTTATTGTGAGGTATTCCGTGAACCCGACCCTGTACCGGCACGGTTCTAAATACTAAAGCGGTCGAATAAATATATAGAAAAAGTTATCCAAATGCTAAAACATGCTCTAAAATTACTAGTAAAAATTAATAATTCCAAAAACCAAATTACAACTGAACAAAAAATTTCCCAATCATCTTTTAATTTTTCGAGTACAGGGTTCTAGGGTTTGGTCATAGGAATGACTAATTTTGCGGGTTTGAATGGGGATTGAAAATTTCTGATTCAGTTGAGCAGTTGAGACTGAGATATATTGATCTTTGAGGCTGATTTGATTTGTTGAAGAATGGCGTTTGTATACATACCAGTGCAGAACTCTGAGGAAGAGGTGCGAGTGGCACTTGACCAACTGCCCCGCGACGCCACAGACATCCTCGATATTCTCAAGGCCGAGCAGGCTCCTCTCGACCTCTGGCTTATTATTGCCGTAAGTTTATTCATATACAGCTAATTGGTCAGTTATATTATATCAGTTCATGTATACACAGGCATGTAATTGTTTTCAAATGTTCTACTATGTTGTGCTGGAATAAGGGTGTACCGATTTTTGTTTGTTTTTATGAAGAATTAAATGGTTTTGGTTGTTTCTATCTATGAATTTGTGTTTGAATTGATTTTGGATTCAAGCTCGACTTTAGGTTAATTTTTTGGTTACTTGGTGGGCATATCTATGTATACATTTGGGTACTTAGTTATATCTTTTGCGTTCAAATTGAGGTACATTTGAGTGTTATATATATTTATGTATGTTTTTATGTGTGTGAATTTGTCATCGAAATGAGACTTTTTTGTTTTTGAATTTTGTGTATTATTTGTGGATATACATGTACTAAGTGTTCTAAAAAATCTTTTAGTTGTGCACAGTTAAAGTTTTTTGGGTTGTACGTGTGTGCAAAAATAGATGTTTGCTAAGACGAAATTCTGATTTCGAATTACAGTTTGTGCATCTTGTGTTGTGTCTATCTACTTGTAGTGAATCACATGTATGATTAGGTATGGGTAAAAGAAATTTCTTGACAGTATTGATTGTAAACTTTGATGCATTTGGCATTATTAAATGAGTCCCCAGCAGGATTCAGTATTTTGGGTTCTACTTACATTTTGAGAAGTTTCAAGGTGTCCATTTTTCAGAAGAGTAGGATAAGAAATAAGCATCTATGAGTGTGCATTTAATTTATTTTCTCAATTTTAATCTAGTGAGTTCTGGTTGAGGTTTAGTGCTTGTTGGGAGAAAATATAATAGCATTATAGTTTGAAGTCAAAGTCATATATTAATTTTAACCTCATATTCACAACTACTATCCATTTATTATTNTATTTTGGGTTCTACTTACATTTTGAGAAGTTTCAAGGTGTCCATTTTTCAGAAGAGTAGGATAAGAAATAAGCATCTATGAGTGTGCATTTAATTTATTTTCTCAATTTTAATCTAGTGAGTTCTGGTTGAGGTTTAGTGCTTGTTGGGAGAAAATATAATAGCATTATAGTTTGAAGTCAAAGTCATATATTAATTTTAACCTCATATTCACAACTACTATCCATTTATTATTAACATATTTCATGGAATCCACTACTCATTTTCATTATAATCCCATTAAAATCTCTCACTAACAAGCGCTTAGACTCATAACTTACTTTGTGAGAGGTTTGCCATGTTTCATGTACAATGGTAACTTGTGTTCAGGAAGCTCAAGTCTTTGAAACTTCTAATTTTTGTTATTCATGTTCCAAGTATAAGAGCTGGTTATAGATTCAGGATTTGGTATAAATTTGGATTGGAAACTGGCGCATGTTTAGCTCTTGTACCGGGTTTGTATGTTGTGTATGAATTTGCTAGTTTGGTTGCAGAGGGAGTACTTCAAACAAGGTAAAATTGAACAGTTTCGACAAATATTGGAAGAAGGGTCTAGCCCAGGTAAACTTTCTTCTCATTATGTTGATTTGCTGACATTCCTTCTAGATGATAAAAAACATTTCTATATGTTAGATTCTGATGAAGGTTATTGTTCTGCAGAAATCGACGAATATTATGCAGATGTGAGATATGAGAGGATTGCCATTCTAAATGCTTTGGGGGCATATTACAGCTATCTTGGCAAAATAGAGACAAAACAAAGAGAAAAGGAAGAGCATTATATTATGGCGACACAGTACTATAACAAGGCATCAAGAATTGACATGCATGAACCTTCAACTTGGATTGGGAAAGGTAAACAGCCTTTCACTGCTTCTTGTTACTTAGTGGTGCTTGGGCAGTAAAATCTAGATTACATTGACTATCATAGACATATAGATCATATCATTTTTCAATTATACACACTATTCTCAAGGTCCAGAGAAATGTGTTTTATGATCTTGGGGCATTGTACTGGAAAAAATGTCTTGCAAATGACTGTGTATTGCTGCCACTGTTTATAGCATACATGTGGCCTTGAAACCAGAAGATACCTGCAAAATCAGGAGTGGCACATTGTATTTTGGAATTTATCCCTCCAAACATATCGTCTGACATGGAAGATGGAATGAGCATAAGATGAAAATTTCAAGGATATGTCAATTGTTAACGTTTTACCTTTTGGCATTAATTATCTTTACGAACCATCAAAGTCACCACAATTTGCTAATCTTATCTTCTCATCATGAATTGAAATAATCTTTCCAATTGGGGTGGTTCATGGTCATACTGTGTTAGAATTCTTGACATCCAACGAAAAAAATCATATATATGTAAATGAAATTTACCTTCATGAGACTATATCACCAAACTCTGAAATTCAAAGGGGGCAGATCTACACTTTTAAACTGCCGATTTTTTTACAGATTGAGAGAAATTAACATTGTCAGTGGTAATTCATCAAAATTTTAAAAAAATTTGAAGTCTTTTGTCATGCTGTGTGCATGGGAGAGACAGAGAGAGTGACGTCGTACACCACTTCTAGCATTGAAGGATTACGGGATTGGAAAATTAAGGATTTTAACGATGAGATTAAATTGGGGGCTAATTATGTGTGCTTTTTTTTTTTTTCGGGGTGTGTGTGTGTGTGTGTGTGTAAAATTGTGGACTTGGTTGCATATTTTGATCTTGATTACTTTGGCAAGGTACTTGAATCCTGCATTTAAGACCTAAAGGTAGTGACAAGAAGAAAAAGGAAATATTTATTTATATTGAAGGGTTCAAAATGAGCTGAGCTTGACCGTACATGTGAACATGAAAACTGAGCTCTTTTCATTTGCACATATACAGAACATGCAGGTTTCTTTCAAGGCGTAGGGAAAAATTGTTGAATGTTCTTAAATCTTAATTATAATTTTTCTTTTGAAATTTGAATGATGGTTGAGTGGTATCAATTGAAGCAAGGATTTTCTTGGCTCTATAGAGTTAAGTCCATTAGCTGCTTCTCTGGCATATATGATTAATTTTTGAGTAGTTCTCTTGTTGTTTGGTTTTTGGATTCCTTCATCGTTATATTTCTTCTCTGCCAGCTTATGATTTGTTTATAATGCTTGCACGCATTCTCTTTTGCAGGTCAGCTTTTACTGGCCAAGGGTGATGTTGAACAAGCATTTAATGCTTTCAAGATTGTACTGGATGGAGACCGCGATAACGTTCCAGCTCTTCTTGGTCAGGTACTTACATTGTAATTCTCTTTTTGTAAAATGACCTTATTATTAATAAGTTAATCGGATATTTTTTAGTTTTACTTTTATGCTTGTTTGGAAAGTAGCTTAAAGACATGCTGGATTGTGCCTTTTTAATAAACGGATTTGAATGGTCAGGGTGCATCCCAGTTAATTAAAAACTCTCTTCCTGTCTCACAAATTCCCTCTACTCTCTTCTTGCTTCTGTCCTTTTCTATTCCTTGCTCTTTTGGAATAGTTTGGTACAACCAGATGATACTTTTAGTAGGAAGAGAAATTTCTTCTTCCCTTCTTTTTCTTTTTCTTTTTGTTGGTGGGGGTGGGGAAGGTTTGTTGTTTGACTCCGTCGCCCAGGTGAAAGATATTTCTCTTCATTTTAGTTGTTTTGTAGGAGGCAAATTGGAAGAGATGAAAGGGGATGTTGATTACTTATTCCCTTACCGAATGCTAGTATTTTCCATCTTATTTGGGGGTATTTTGTATGTTTTATTCAATTCGTCTCAACCTTAAAATTGTGAGGATTGGAAATACAAGTCATGAAAATTTTCTCACTCTCCTTTATTTCCTTCACCTCCCCCCCACCCAATCCTTCTCGTCTTTAATCTTGCCTTTTTAAGTTTCTCAACTGTATACATATTCTTGCTTTTCAGGATAAGCTATATAAGTCTCAGGCTGATGTGCTTTACAACACTGTGGGCTTGTTATATCTAAGAATTGAATTGTGGCTTTTGTAGCAATTAACAATCTTCTATTTATCTGCAGGCTTGTGTCCACTTTAGCCGTGGTCGATATAGTGATTCATTGGAGTTATATAAGGTTTTCCCATTTCTTTTGTACTTTCTGATAGAAATGTTTCCAGTTTAGTGTTTTGGGACGGTGGTTGTGGGCTGGGGAAAGAGGAGTCCTCTCTTGGAAAACTTACGGTTTTTATTCTGTTACCTTGAGCTGTGAACCTGGTTTTATGTTTCTGTTTCCTATTAAATTATATCCGATTGGTCAGAGGGCCTTGCAAGTGTATCCTCAGTGTCCCGCAGCTGTAAGACTTGGAATAGCTCTCTGTCACTACAAATTGGGTCATCTTGAAAAGGCAAAACAAGCATTTCGTCGTGTTTTACAGGCAAGTTGCTCCTGACCGTTGTTTTGTGCATTAACTCAGCTTGTAAACTATGACTCATTTTACTTGAAATAATTTTGATGCGGGCTTGTACTTTGACAATCTATAATCTGCAGTTAGATCCAGAAAATGTTGAGGCTCTTGTGGCACTTGGAATTTCAGATCTGCAAACTAATGAAGGTTAATTTTTTTTTACAAATATGTAAATTCTAAATATACGGAAACATTTACGGTAAGTTTTAGACATGAGTTTTACTAGCACGTGATTTTACTGGATGGGAATAAATGTCTGACTAGTGGTGACAATGAGTAAGATATCTGCTTAATGACGATTCTCAGACAGTTAAGTTTCACCAACTTTCAGCATCATTGTCATTTTAGATTTTAAACCGATCTTAGTTGTGGAGTTCTTGATTCTACGATGTAGTTCTGGGATAAATCTGGTTTTGATGCTGGAGGATCGTTCAAGTTTATGAATTTTGTTTTGGCAATAGTTTATGAAATCTTTCTACTTGTGCCGAACTTGTTTGCAGCTTCTACTATCAGAAGTGGAATGGAAAAGATGCAGATGGCTTTCGAGATATATCCATACTGTGCCATGTCACTGAATTATCTGGCAAATCATTTCTTCTTCACTGGTCAACATTTCCTAGTTGAGCAACTGACTGAAACTGCACTTGCTGTAACTACACATGGCCCAACAAAGTCACATTCTTACTACAATTTAGCTCGATCTTACCATAGCAAGGTTGATATTATATTTATGTTTGCCTTTAGATCATCAATCCTGGTTTGTAAAATCTGTGTGCGGTGAAAATATTGGAGAATTTCACCTTTCTTGTTTTCTTCTGCTTAATAAATAACCTCAATGATTTTCTCATCTACTTTAGTGACCATGGATTTTATTTAGTTGCCAGTGATGGACCATGTCAACTTGATAAATTATTAACCTTACAATTATTCTCCTTTTGCCCTTTACCTATGCTGATAATAGGTCTAATTTTTTGCTTGATTTCAGGGGGACTATGAAAAGGCTGGAATGTATTATATGGCGTCCGTAAAAGAAAGCAATAAGCCTCATGAATTTATATTGCCTTACTATGGTGGGTATATCTTGCCTTCTGTTTTACACTAGTCATCACCCTCTGTTAGTAACTTAGTGCCAATAATGAAAAATGTGGCAGATGTAGGACAAGCTCGGTGGTCAGTAGTAACTGTTGGATCACTTGTTGCACCAACGGTTTAATAAAACAAAATAATTTCATTGATTATAGTGAAAAAAAAATTCATTTGCAATGTAAATGTAGCATTTCAAATTGTACACATCATCCCATGAAAAAAATATACCTAGAATATAAGGATTTAGTAGGCAATTCATATTCATGATGAATAATTATAATATGAAAGATATTAAATTCTTAACATGATCTCCTTTAAACATAATAATGTATAGATAATAATTCAATCAGCCAGAGGAATCAAAATACTTTTGAGTATATATGTCAATAATTATAGTTCATCTATGGGGCTATGATTCAGCATGAATAAATGCAAATTGCAAGGACATACTTTTGGACCTTATTTTGTTTCCTAATGTCTAAATCTATATAATCTCAAATTTTTTTGAAATGTTGAAGTCATTGTTATTATGTAGAAATTTGGGGAGATAAGCATAACTAAAAATAAGACCTCTTCTCAGTTAGGATGAGATACAGGACATAAAGGAGGGGGTGGGGGGAACTGACATATGAACGAAGAGTCTGAAGTCCAGTGTTAAAGACCTTAGCACATCACTATACACTTCTGGTGCATGAATCTCACATGCTCCATATTCCACGAACTGCCAGGTAGGTGATTTAGGTTGTGGTGGAAACAGATCAGGTCAACAAGGACCACTTGCCCATGAAGTTAAATTGGTGACAGTAATTGCATTTTTTAAATTCCCATATGAAGTCAATATGTGAAGTAGGTTTTCATTCTGTGCATCCTGGTTGGGACAATCATGGGATATAAAAATGGGATAAGTGAGTAAACTGAATAAAGGAAACCAGGTAGGTGTTGTCCTTTTCACCACTTTTTGCTAACCACATGTCCAGGTGGTTCTGCTGCTTTTGTTGATATCAATAGATGAACTGCGTATGATCAATGTAGGACGTACTTCTACTTCAGTTTCTGGCTTAACATTTATAAGTTAAATGGGACGAAATGAATAAAAATGGAAGAACAAAATCTTGGTTTTACTGTTATAAAAGAAGCTTTTGCACCTTAAAATGAAATGATAGATTTTCATATTATGATCCTTGATTTTTGAGTAAACGGTATGTTGCTGCTATTTGTTTGCCTCTGAAAGTCAAATATACATAGCCGGTGTTTGAGACTCATTCTCTAAAAATACATCTTTCTCCAAAATCAATTTCATCAACACATTTTCCAATAAAAATAATTTTGTCGTAAACTCAACTTTTCCACACTTTTTAACCTCACATTTTTCAAAAACATCATTATTACAAAATCTATTTTTTCAAAAAATGGGGCTCAAACAAAGCCGTAATATTATGCAATTTGCCATGAATCTAATATAACCCTATCTAATCTGACCTTATGCATCCTTAGATTTGGTGCCTGTCTTCTATCTTGTCTTTAAGGAAAGCTGGAGTAGTGAACTTGGTGAAAAGACAACCAACTGGTGATTTGTGCTTCGAAACATTCTCTGACTGCGCATGAACTGTGCATTCTCATGTCATAAAATAAACTAAAATAAACCTGTTGACTGAGATCTGCAATGCCACTCCAAACAGTAATTTCATGCTATGTGGAAACTATGAAGAAATTTCCTGGAAATTCTCTCATGTTTAGCTTCTCTTATTCAGCATCAGTTCATTGAAATTTTTTGCTTGGAATAGGTTTGGGGCAGGTTCAAATGAAATTGGGAGACCTGAGAAGTGCCTTGTCAAATTTCGAGAAAGTCTTGGAGGTGCAACCAGAAAATTGCGAGACATTGAAGGTGAGAGTAAACAAACATTGAAGAATGTCATCTGGTTTTGAATTTTTTCTATATATTCACTCTTCATGGGTTGTACTTGACCAAACTAAAATTGTATTTGCTTTGAGTTAGGCTCTTGGACACATATATTTTCAACTTGGGCAAAACGAGAAGGCCCAAGAACATTTTAAGAAAGCTACCAAAGTCGATCCTCGAGATCCTCAGGTAACTGTCATGTCAGTTATCCAGTTTGGTGATATTGCTATACTTGTATTGTAAGTGCAGGACATAAAAACCTTATTTTTCGAAATAAATATGAGATCAAATTGATGTGCTTTTATATTTTCCAAGTCTATCAACTAAATATGTTTTCTTTCTAATAAAATCATTAAATGTTTTGGATGGACTTGCAATACCAACTTATAATGCATATGAGTCACTTAACCTCATCTATTAGGAGACGCCGTTTCTTATAAATAGCAGAATGCTGGTAGAACAGCTATTTTTACGTGTTGTCTTCATTTCTGTTTTATTGTCTTTCCATTGCCAATGAAAATTAGGAAGTGCCTGACCTTTTTGAAATGATTATAAGTTAAATTTCATTTGGATCAACCAACTTTGTTGGCACTAGTAACAAATATTACGACGCAATGTTATCTTAGTACAACAATAGCTACTCCCCTAATTCAAAGGATTCCAACGACAAATTCAAAATCAAAGAAAAGTACTAATTTTATTGACAACTAAAAAAGTATAAAAATCAAGATAACATATAGAAGTGTAATTTCCAAAAATTAGATTTGACATGTCTGTGACGTGTCCTGTGTGCCAGTTTTTCAAAAAGTTTTGTGTCAGCTTATGAAATTCGATCACATTGGAATGTTTCTGAGGCTGAATCACACTGAATTTGATAAATCCATTCGTTTACGTTCTATAAAATTATGCGTTATTGATTGGAAATTTGAAATACATATTTTTAATATTTCTTTCTGTATTTCCAGAATATGAGTGGGTGACTTGGTATTTGTGTCTTGTTGTGGCCGAATCCTTGCTTCATAGGGTTAACCATTTTGTTGTCGGCATTGTCCTGTCTAGCATGTCTTTTTCATGATTTCAGAGGAACACACAGCATCTGATGATTTCATCTCACACATTACTGAGCTTTATTCACTAACGTACATTTTTACAGGCATTTCTGGATCTGGGAGAGCTGTTAGTGTCAACAGATGATTGTGCTGCTCTAGATGCCTTCAAGACAGTAAGGACCTTCTGAACTTTAGATATTTATTTTGTCAATTCCCAACAAGTTATTTTTTCTGGCATCTTAGAGTACTTTTGCCTATGCCCTTGTTCAAGTTATATTATTATACTCTTTTATCTTTTGTATACCATAAACATTGTTTCCTGATGATCACGCTGTTACTAGAACTGTAGAAGGGAAGAAAGACATTGTTATTTGTGAATGAGAGTAATAAATGATGATAATTTTAAGGCTATGTTTGAAATTGTTTCTTATCAAAATCCAAGTAATTAAAGAATCTCAAACCTTTACAGAGTTAATTGTGAATGGGAGAAAGAACTACTGAAAATTTTAGTGCTGTCTCTTTGAAACTTGTTTCTTATGGAACCATTTAATTAAAGACCCTTCGTACCTTTTCCAAAGACATTGCCTAATATGTCCTTGAGTGTGTATTTAAAGAATTTCTTCTTTCCCCTTCTTTCACTATTTCTACCTTACTCTCAGCAAATGCATTAGACCTTTCTTCTTATGCTTCCCATTCTGGAGGGATGAAGAGTAGGGAAAAGGTTGCTGATATATTTTACTTTATTGTTATCTTTTTGAGAGAGTTCTCAACCATTTCACCGAAATCCTATTTCTGTGGGTCCTGTTTCTTTAAGGTTGTCTTCATGTCCTTGTGGTTATCTGTCTTTTGGTTCAAGGAACTTGACGGAAAAAGACTATTTGATGTGTTAAAATTTTTGCTCTTCGAAGACTTGAACATTTATTCAAATGGAGGTGAGAGAGAGCCCTGACCTCTTAGTTTCTGTTGCAGTTATTTCTTTTCAAAATATTGTGAACATTTTTTTTTTCGCGGGATTTGAAACACTAGTGAAACTTGGTGGTTTCATACAGGCTCGTAATCTTCTGAAAAAGGGGAATGAGGAAGTACCAATAGAGCTGCTCAACAATATTGGGGCTCTCCATTTTGACAGGGGAGAGTTTGAGGTCTTTACAAGTCCTTCCTTGAGTTTGATATACTTCAGTGCTCGATTGTTTGATTGTTTCTAGGAGTAACCTTGATGGCTTGTGGATTTCCAGCTTGCTGGTGAAGCCTTTATGGAAGCTCTGGGAGATGGCTTATGGCGTAACTTTGTTGATGCTAAAGCACAATCCAGTTTTAAAAATGTGGAACAATCAGATGTTAGTGAAGAAAGATTAAGTCCTAGTCCCAAAGTCCAGTCCAGCTTAATAAATAGTGCACTATATCCAATTGATGCCAGCTCATCTCTCCATCAACCCAGGGACTTTCAATTATTTCATCGACTTGAGGAACAGGGTACATCTGTCGAACTTCCTTGGAATAAAGTTTCAACACTGTTTAATTTTGCCAGAGTATTGGAGCAGATGCATGACACCGAAACGGCTAGCATCTTTTATCGTCTAATACTATTTAAGGTATGCGCGGTTACTCTGCTAACTTCCCTTTCCGATAGATATTATGGGCATTGATGACAACAAAAGTAAATGGAAATGGTCTTAAACTTGGTTTTCGTCTAGAGAGAAATAATTTTGCAATATAGCGTACTTTTCCTGCAAGTTCTTTGCATTGCATGCCTTGAGGAGAAATATCATGCTTTGATTTCATAGGTAAGCCTACTTTATAACTCTTAACTGACTAATCAATTACTTCATTATTACAATTAGTCTTTTGTCATTTGAATTTGTACAGTACTACCCCTTAATTTTCATTAAAAGAAACCAATGAAGCAGTAGAAGCAGAGAATGGGATAGTTTGCCATTGAAATGATAAAGGAACCATGAATAAAGATTCCACAAGTTGATGCATAAGCACATTTCAGAACTGGTTTAACTCTTTTAGACATGAACTCTCAAACATGAATGTAGTGTTGCATATTCATTTAAATTTTCTAGTGATTTGGTACTGAGGTTGTATTTCTGTAGATAGAGCTTGCATCAAATTTTCATTTTTTGTGGCACGAGTTGAAGGCTGAATCAAATCATCTACTCAAATTACATCAAACAATTTTCTATCCCCTTTACTTCATTGTCTTTCTGTCTCGATTTGAGTTGCCAGACTTGGGGAAAATTCACGTCGGTATATCATTTTTTATTTTTTCCTTTTCATCGTCGTTCTTTCTCCTCATTGTTCTACCCCTTCCCACGTGCTTTATATCTGCAGCATGATACAGATGTTTGAGAGTATTCAAGTTTCACCAGCCTCTATGATGTTTACAGTTTGCGATTGATCCCGAACCAGCACTTATTATTCATCTGCAATGTTTAGTGTTAAAAGTAGTTGAATGAGGCTGATTGAATAGAATAATTCTGTATTACGTATCATAGACCTGTTTTGCTTGTATATTTTCCTTGCAATTTATTCTAACCTTTATCATGAATTTTCAGTATCCGGACTATACAGATGCTTATCTGAGGCTCGCTGCCATTGCAAAAGCTCGAAATAATATTCAACTCAGTATCGAACTGGTTGTTATGTCCTTCTAGCGATTTTATGAAATTATTTTTCATGTATATTCCCTTGCGGTCTTTTTCAAGCAAAGATGTTTTTGGCCTTAGATTGGTGATGCTCTGAAGGTGGATGACAAGTGCCAAGATGCTTTGCTAATGCTTGGTGACTTGGAGCTTAAGAATGACGACTGGGTCAAGGCAAAGGAAACTTTCCGGGCTGCTAAAGATGCAAATGATGGGACAGATTCTTATGCTGCAGTTTGTTTGGTATAACCATATTCTGAATGTTTTCTCTGTTAAATTTTTCTGATTATTAGTTAGCAATAAAAATGCATCTCCAACTTGCTGAAGGTTTTTTCCTGCTATTTTCCTTTTCCTCATGCAGATCTGAAGGAAATTATGCTTGTTTATGTTCTGTCGTAGTTTTGGCAATTTTACAATCATGGATTCTTGTATTAATTATTACATCTGGTAATTTAAGATCTTGCTTTGATATCTGCAAGGGAAATTGGAACTGCTTTGCAGCCATTCGCAATGAGAAAAGAGCTCCTAAGTTGGAAGCTACACATTTAGAGAAGGCTAAGGAACTGTACACAAAAGTATGGCGTTTATCTTCGAAGTCTCTAAATTGAATAGCTAGTCCTATTTCCTATTTTCTTTCTTTCTAAATCTCACTTAAGTTCTTGTTAATAAAAATGAGTGTAATTATGGAGGGTGGCTTTTAGCAAATACTTTTAAGTACGGAAGTTCTCCTTGTTTGATTTTTACTCGTGGCGTGGTTGGAATTCCTTTTTTTATTTGTTTGTGATTTTATATATAGGGACTGGCTAAAATTCCTTGTGACATGCGACTAAAGTATTCCATCCTACCAGGTTCTGCAACAGAATCCAGCTAACCTCTACGCAGCAAATGGTGCTGGTGTGGTATTGGCAGAAAAAGGTCAATTTGATATAGCTAAGGATCTTTTTACGCAGGTCTGCTGAACATTTGTGTGTTAGTAGTGATTGAGGGAAGATTTATGCTTGTTTTGAGAGTCTTCTGTTCTCTATTTCTGCAGGTACAAGAAGCTGCAAGTGGAAGCTTTAATGTCCAGATGCCAGATATCTGGATTAACCTGGCTCATGTTCACTTTGCTCAAGGCAATTTTGCATTGGCTGTGAAAATGGTCCGTCTAGCAATTTGTTTCCATATTAGTCTATGAGATGAAATAATCTATTTTATTTTTGATTACATTTCAAAATCACGTGTGTCTTTTGCAGTATCAAAACTGTTTGCGAAAGTTCTATTATAATACCGACAGTCAAGTGCTTCTCTACTTAGCACGCACGCATTATGAAGCTGAGCAGTGGGAAGACTGCAAAAAGACTTTACTAAGAGCCATTCACTTAGCTCCTTCAAATTACACATTTCGGTTTGATGTAGGAGTTGCAATGCAGAAATTCTCGGCATCGACTCTTCAAAAGACTAAAAGAACCGTGGATGAGGTTCTCGTCTTTCAGCTGAATTTATTTTTGTTTGGAGTCATGTGAGCAATACCTGTTTAAGTTTCATTTCCGATAACTGCTTCAGCTCAATCCTCGCTTCCTTCCTTTAGTTAGTTGGTGGTTGGGGTGGGAATGGTGAGTGCATTACAAAAGTACATAATCAAGTCATCTGCTTCCTTGCAAATATAGCTGTAGTTGCATAGAAGTGAACATGCATCAGTGGAGAAAGTTCACTTGAAGGGTAGCAGGCTAGCAGCTATTCATTTGGTTTTTCATCTGATGAACAAACTCCTATGATGTTAGGAAACTCGTATATTTGTTATATCAAGGTTTTATATATTAAAGTTGGTGTTATAAAGATGTTAAAACTAGGCACCGCACCATCCATTTAGTTTGCATGTTCATTTTGTCTTGTTCATTTCATCAGACTACTGAATTTAACTGTGCCTACATAGGAGCATTAAGTGTTTACCAGCTTCAAGGGGATACTCTATAGGCTTGAGGATCATGTTTATCATTAGCGTTGCTGAATATTATTGTTTCCAACAAATCTTAAGTTGCTTAACAGGAATTGTGAATATCTTCCACAATTATTCTTGATGTTGTTCTCCGATGCTGGTAGCTTTGCCTACCATATGTACCAATCCATGCACTGCAGTTATATGAATCTAACACTGGATGCCACTTCAGCAGTTCATGTACTGACTATATCTTAGTTGTAGCAATGGAATTTTTTGCACAACCTCCTGCCACCATTTTGCCATTTTCGTGGATATTATTTTTTTAATTGCTAGAGTTTCTGTCTTCTATGTTTTCTTAGGTTCCACAAACTTCTAATTTACCCTTGCCAACCTTTCCTTTACCCCTTTGAGACTTGCTTTTGCTGATTATGGAATTTCTACTGATGAGGTAGGTGCGAGCAACTGTGGCGGAGCTTAAGAATGCTGTCCGTTTGTTCAGCCTGCTGTCTTCAGCCTCTAATCTTCATTTTCATGGATTCGACGAGACGAAAATTGGAACTCATGTTGGATATTGCCAGCACTTGCTTGATGCAGCAAAAGTTCATTGTGAGCTTGCTGAGCGAGAAGAGCAAAAAAATCAGGAAAGGCTAAAAGTTATGCAACAGATGGAGTTGGCTGATGAATCCCGCAGGAAGGCAGAAGAGCAAAGAAAGTTCCAGGTCATTACCGTACACTTCTTCACACGAAATATAATTTTTTTGTTTTACATTTGCTCATACCATTCAAAACAGTTGGAGAAAAGGAAGCAAGAGGATGAACTGAAACAAGTTATGCAACAAGAGAAGCATTTAGAGCGTATCAAGGTATCATTATTGTGTCAATTTGGTGTGCGTTGTTAATTTATGTTATTAGTTTCTGAGGCTTTCTTGAAAATTGTTTCTTTTCTCGCTCAAGCATTTTCACTCACACCAACACGTTTTCTGCCCTTGCAAATTTTGTAGCGTAAAAGGATAAAAAATGTTTTTGGCGAATTTCGTATATTTCTCAGGGAATGGTATTCTTTTCCCTGAGATGCCACTGCTATAAATTGGAAAATATTTTGGTCAAGAGTTGAATTTGGCAGTAATTCACGATGTTAACTGGAATATGCGAGGAATGTAGTACCTGAATATTAGGATCTATTCATTTTTCCAAGAATCTCATTTTTCTGAAGAAATCCTTTCCTCCTTTGCGCTACTACATTATTTTGCCTGGATACAATCTGGATAGATAAATTGGTTAGGAATAAAAATTGCTTAAAAATATCATTAATTTGATTGCCCTAAGTTCATGCATTGTATTATTTATTAACATCTCCTTTTGGCCAATTTTTGAATGAGATCTTACTGAGGAGAGTAATTTGCCTGTTTATCTGTTTAGTGGCGTGAAGTGATAATCAGCCTATTTTAGTCCAGTATGTAAGTTGAAAATTATATGGTTATAAAGACTTTGGGACTTGTTCCAGACAATGATAACCGGTTTTTAATTTTTAAACATCGGTTGTCCATTTCTCGCTTTAAATTTTACATTTATATAGATTTGCCCTTATTTCTTTTTTTCCACACCTGTCCACATCTTCCCCATGCTTTCAGAACTTGTATTTATTTTTAGGAACAATGGAAGAGTAGCATTTCTGCTTCGAAGCGCAAGGATAGGTCCCAAACTGAAGAGGAGGAGAGTGGGCACGGTGAGAAAAGGAGGAGAAAAGGTGGAAAGCGCAAGAAGAAGGAGAAGACGTCACATTATGAATCAGAAGAAGTAGAAGCTGACATGGAGAATCAGGAAGACGTGGAATATGAAGATGCCAATACGAATTACAGAGAGGCACCCGATGATCAAGTAGAAAACAATCCTCAAGATCTTCTTGCAGCAGCTGGCCTTGAAGATTCTGATGCTGAGGATGATGCTGTAATCTCTCTCTCTCTCCCTCTCTCTCTCTCTCACTCTCTCACACACACACCCACACACACAATGGAGCTGATCTGTTACTAGGTGCTTGTTTCGTAAAAAATATTGCTTGTCCCTTAGATGCCATAAATGCAATCTTATTATAACTTGGCATTGTTGAGACATCTTATGTATAGACTCATTTTGTCATTCCAACCATGTAATATTCTGTACATCATCGATCATTTGTGCTCTCTCTATAAGCAACCATCTGTTTTCAATTTCAGAGTTTCATTTTCTTTGTTATTTACTTGTACATGAACTGATCTTCTAAATCCTATTCTCTCCTTGTTGAAGGCTGCACCTCCCTCAAATGTGAATCGAGGGAGACGAGCTTGGTCGGAGTCGGATGAAGACGAGCCATTGCAGAGGCATTCGGAGCCTGACCATGTCATGGATATGCAGGAAAGTGATGCAGAAGGTGCCTCTGGTGACTAAGAATGAAATCAGGAATATTAAGCTTTCTGTGCGCTTTTTATGTTGACAAAAGTGTAAACTTAGTGAATGGTCTGAACTTGTAGAAAACTTGCAGGTTTTTAATGCTGTTAAAAAGAATTTTTTAGTTCATCTATTGGGGTATGGTTCACATTTTGATGGTCACACTGGTTTAGGCCGGTTTTACTCTACAACTTGTTTCTAAAAATTAGTGAACTGTTTTTTGAACTCACATTTTCTTTGCAATAGTTATAAAGCAGGGGAAAACATTCCCTGATATGGCAGAAACCAGAAATGTCCTGGTTGGAAGGTATTATCACAAATTTGAACAAAATGCAACCTATTCACACTTCTGGACCGATGGGAGAGCAGCTTCCGCTGCAGCATGGAGGGCAGCATCTTCGGCGCGCTTTGCAGCTTGCTCATCAACTAACCGTTCACTAGCAGATGCCAATTTGTGCCCGGATTTGGACCTTACAGTTACACCGTTCACTTCCTTTTACGCTTGGTGCCATAACTGTGCCCGAATCTCCAGATTCCCTCTTTTCACCACTATATGAAAATCAGATGTGCCATCCGTTGTGGTAGCTCTACCATGGCTAGGCCCCTTGTGCTCGTCGCTCGCTTCTGCAGGAACTGGAAATTTATCTCTGTAGCTCTTGCTGTCTGTCACTCCCTGTCCCCCTCCTTGGGAAGAGAGCGTACTGGCTGTTGCTGTGAGCTCCGGCATCGAATGTGCCCAAACTCTAACCAGTACCGGGTAAGGTCACAGTTTTGATATTTGGCATGTTCCTGCTTAAGATCAGAAACACTATATATATATATATATATATATATTTTTTTTTTTTCTTTTTTTTTGGATCTGTAAATTTAAATTACTATAGATCAAAACTCATATACAAGTACACCGGATATACCCGCGTGAACAAGAAACAAGTGAAATACAACTATTTCGAGCATACCCGGGCTAAT
>CAIGRK010298366.1:0-17735 GCA_903798315.1 Fraxinus greggii | reverse complement strand
AAAAAAAAAAAAAAACAAATTTCCTCTTTGATTCATAACGCATTCATCTACAAGTATAAGTTGCTGTTGCTAACTTCCTCGTGAAAAAAGAACAAAACTACTGTACCGCAAAACAAAAATACTGTCTTCCTATTAAGAGTAAAGCACCGTCTTATTTAACATGAGGACGACTAAAAAATATGATTAGCTACTATCAAAATGTGCCGACGTGTAGGTAAAATGTTGAATATTCATTATATATTCAGATGCCATTAGGTGAAACCGGAGTATCCTGTGAAAAGTTCACAAAAATGAATTGCAGTTGGAAATTTTTCAAATTTAAACAGTATCTGTATATATATGGGGCAGCACATATGGGTTCAGATTAAATTCACTATTGGTCGCTAAACATTTTACAAAATTTCATGTTGAGTATTGAACTTAAAGTTTAATTACTATTTGATCACTCCATCCATACCAATGGGCAAGGAAGGAATGACCAGATTGTAAAAATCATTTAAATTCAATGACTCACAACTGTAACAATCAACTTGTACCTGAATTTCCTGTAGGAGTTCCTCGAGTTCAACTTCAATTTCCATGAAGGTTGGACGATTATCAGGAAGTGCTTCCCAACATCTCTGCATCAAGTCTAAAAGCTTTGGATGACCATTTTTGGGAAGTTCTGGTCGAAGACCCTAGAAGATGACGGACATACATATCAAGAAGCTTGTCAGTAAATGTAACTGTTGAATATATATCAAGGAAAACTTAATCGTATGTTCAATCTGATTTCCTATTTGCTGTTTTTCCAACTTTGCTAATCTTTCCCTCAGTTCTTACATTAAAACCAGGTAGAACAGGACGCCCTCTCAAGAGAAAGAAACAAAGACAGAGGAAAAGAAACACCAAAAATAAACAAGGGAAAGTAAAAGGATGTATAAATTTTCTTCAATAGTAGAAGATAGCATTATGCTCTAAATACTTGCTATTTAACTTTGCTATTGACCGTTTCAAAATAGCAACATTGTATATCCGTATTTACCCATTTCTTAATCATCAACATGTTCGGAACACAAACAAGTCAATCGTTATTTCATAAAATGTTTCGCTATGAAAGCACATCAGTATGCATTGCCCTGCAAGATTTCTTTGCAATTATACAACCGTTCAATATTAGAGAAATCATGTCACAGTGGAATTCATATAAACGAGATTAAGAGGCATCTTCACTTAGGATTGCACAAATTACTTCCACTTATATTATATGTATATAAAAAAAACATTAAAAAGCTATATGAGCATAAATGTATCAACATTAGCCTGCAGTTGATCCGTCGTATATCTGTTAGCTAACTAATGCCAATCTGATTTCTCTAAGGTCTACTTAAAAGATCAAGGGACTGTGCGATGTTGCTAAAAGTTGATAAAAGCTGGTGGATCCCATAAAATGTGAGGTGAAAAGGTGGATAAAAGTTGAAATGTGTGGTTAAAAATAAAGATTGACCAACTTTCTAGCAAACAATACCAAACAAGCACTAAATATCACCACTCACATTGAACTGGCATTACAAAATTACCAAGCAACTAAGACTCAGTCTCCAGTTCTTATCAGAATACAATATTGAAAAATAAAGGAACGCAAGCTTTTGTATACTGATTGTTTATTTAGTCCCTGTTTGTTATCCATTTTATCAAACATTGTTTGCGACAGTAAACAATCTCCATCACATATTTACTCAATAAAATATTCTACACACAAACCAATAAATTACTTTACTTTTCAACCACACATTNAAATTACCAAGCAACTAAGACTCAGTCTCCAGTTCTTATCAGAATACAATATTGAAAAATAAAGGAACGCAAGCTTTTGTATACTGATTGTTTATTTAGTCCCTGTTTGTTATCCATTTTATCAAACATTGTTTGCTACAGTAAACAATCTTCACCACATATTCACTCAATAAAATATTCTACACACAAACCAATAAAATTACTTTACTTTTTAACCACGCATTCTCCAAAAAATACTATTCAAAACTCTATTTCTTCTCCCAAAATGGGAGACAAATAAGCCCTTAAGATCATGAAAACAACCGTGGATTCATTCACTTTGATGACTCCATAAGGCTTATACATGGCTTACACAGTTCCAGGATAGTTTTATTACAGGTGAACGGAGGGACACCATTTCACCTAAATTGCATCATATTAAACATTAACATAAGCACATAAATATGGGACGTGGTATTTCGCTCAGTTAGCCTAGTTATGTCAAATGACAGCCATCACGGATGGAACATTGTTTGTGAAAAGCAGGTCACAAACCTGCCTGACTCCCAGTGCAGCCTGTATAGGTGTCATGGTGTGGTAAGGAACCTGCAGCCCCAACAAAAGATGAAAAGTTTGTCATAAATACAATGTGACCTTTCTCACTCTCAAAATTTAATTAAAATTTATTACAAGATATAAATTTAAGAAACACCTTTGCAGTCACAAGCTCCCAAAGAACTATAGCGAAACTGAACACATCTGCTTTTTGATCATACGGTTCATGATTTATCACCTGTAGCAAAGAAATTGCAAAAGACAAAAAAGATATAATTAAGTAATTAATAAAATTAATTTATTAAGTTCTTAGGGAATACCATTATCATTATGCTAGCAATAAATGATTCCAAACCACAAAATCGTGAATTTAGAAACCAACTCATAGATAAGGTTGCATAGTGCTTGGGGTTGACAGAATAAATTCAGGGCTCAGGAATATGAATGCATACCATTTGATTATCAATACCAATGTTCAGGCACTTGTATGAGAGTGTTAAAGGGTGCCTGACCCATCCAAAATTATGACTTTTGTATTTCATTTTTGGAAATGTTCAATAGAGTTCAAACCCATACATTAGTGTCAAGAAGGGTAAATGCCTGATTTCAACATTGATATAAAATCTTCTCGAGAGTGTGAACTTTCTAGCAATCATCTATCTCAATGTAAAATAATTTATTGCTCAGCTTCCATGATCATCAAAACACAAATGATGTGACCCTTTTCACGTCCAAACATTGTTATACTTCATTAATTAAACAACATCTTAATAAGTTTCCTATGTCAACAATCTATTTTGGAATGTGATGGGAGAGCTAACTTGGGATGTTGAAGTGTATGCAACTACCACCATATCCCAAGAAAGACTGTTAGACATAAAAGACTTGAATATTTTCAATAGCTGATCAAAAGTCAAACCTCAGGTGCCATCCATCTATACGTCCCTGTCTCTGCAGTCATAACCCCACCATTATTCTGGAATCGAGCCACACCAAAATCTGCCACTTTAACAACCTACAAGTATATTCACGTATATGAGTACAGTTACATTGAGTTACAATGAACTCTAAACAAGAGCAAGTAATTAAAAAGGACCTTATTACACACAAACATAGAATTAAACAAATGTTGATTAAGAAAAAACAATTAAAAAGAAACTATTTCAAACAAACATATTATACAAGCAGTATGTATCAGAAACGAAACAACAGATTTTCTAGATACAAAGTAGAATCTTTTAAATACTTCATGCAATTGACAAAGATTGGAGCGTATTGATGCATGGACCTTGAGGTCTCACTTTCTTTCGCTTGTTTGAATTATATAAATCATTTGCATCTAATATAACAGAGCATGTGGGGATGTGCATGTATTTTAATAGCCGGCATGTTCAACAAATCTGCAAGCTCAACAGAGCAGGCCTATTTTCTCGTCTCACATTTTGAGTAGAAATCTCACTCCTTACATTTCCTGTGTAAGCTAATGATCATTTTTGTGCACTTTGTTAGAGGAGAGATTTGATCGATGTTTGACATAAAAATCAAGGAATTAGTTTACTACAATAGTTGAGGATGAACTTAAATACGTCTACCAGAATAGAGTAATGAAATGACTAAACATCTTAAATAGTCGTCCTCACAAGAACATATACCATAGTTTTTTACAAATTCATTGGTAAAATTGAAATCAAGCTGCATTTTCAATCCATCATGCACGATTCCAAATTAAGGGTTTCATTTCATGACTTACAATGATAAGCCACAAAACCACCATATGCAGCGAAAAATGAAGTACTGGAAACTTTCTTTTGTCCTAAAAATCATACTCCATCAATGAGAAAAGAGACGTGAAGTCGTTGAAAATTTCTTTTGTCCTAACATCAATAGGCAATCTAGACTACAGGTCCCAACATGACAGTCTAATATCTCCATGAACTTACACAGTGAGCATCCATAAGCAAATTTGCAGTCTTTAAATCTCTGTGAATGATGTTCTTTTGATGCAGGTACTCCATGCCTTTGCAAACATCGATTGCAAACTTCAGCAACTGTGAGAGCTTCAAGATGACATGATTCTTGTGCAAATATTCGTAGAGGCTCCCTCCAGGCATGTACTCTACATCAAATAATAGCAGTTAGATGAGTAAATTCTACAAGTGCTACAGATATATACTATTTTTAATACTAGAAATCAAGAAACAATAGAATCTCCAGAACCATTTTTCTTCAAGACGAAACATAGACATGAATACAATGGCAATATGAACAAACTGTAATGCACAAATTCAATGAGGATAAGACAATGCACACAAAAGTTAAAACAAATATAAGCAGTTTGTGAGAATGTTAAAGTGCTAAACCATAAACAAATAACTCTTCATTTGGGATAGGGATGCGGGATAGCAAACTGAATCTGAGAGTTCGACTCCTCTAGGCATATTTTCACTCGCATGAAAGTTATAGAGAAACAGTCAAAGAAGGAACATAATGAACAAAATAAGCTAACTAGTCGAGCATCATGCATTGATGAAGTTGAAAATGCTCTACCTGTCACTATGCATAAATGAGGCAACTTTGTGCATGCACCAATGAAGCGAACGACATTTCCATGTTGTACTTCCCTGCATTATAAAACATCATACTGAACTTTAAAATGAAAAATGATATGTTCTAAGATGTAGACAATTTAAACATGTAGAGACACCTAAAAATGACTATATTCTCCTGGAATTCAGCAACATTTTTTTATAAATAGATCCATTGTATATTTGAATTTGCACCAAGAAGGTAATGTCCATTTAGAGAGCACTTCAACAGCTATAAGCAATTGACTCCTCTCAAATAAATTGAACAGATAAAAGCTATGCCTATTGTCAGGATATTTCTGATACTCATTAAGAAAAGTGCATTCACAAAAAATTGTCAACTCTAGTATTGTGTTCTGTTTGCCTTCATAACTTCACCCATTCATCTCTCTACATCTCGACAAAGAGGTGTCCTGTCCCAAATGTCCTCCTCTCCTCCTATACAAACTCCAACTCAAAACTACTTCTTTAACTGAACAAGGCATAATCCACGATAAGCCACACATCATCAGCCATAAGATCAAAGAATGCTGGCAGTTTCTTGATCTTGTCAGCATTTTTTAAGAAAGATACAATAATTCACATGAATCTCGCATGTTACCTTTTTCCCTGTGAAAATATGCTCAGCAGGTGTCTTCCAATCATAGAAAGCCACTCAATGGCTTGGGCTTTGATTTTCCAGTTTTGCTTCCAAAGGAAATTGCTTTCATTGTCTTTGTTAAGTGCACAATGATAAGACGGCCGAGAATGGTTAATTCCCAGTTTGACTCCACCTAATTAAATCCACTCCATAATGCCCAGTTTGATCTCAAAACAATCAAGAAGGTTTGGCAAAGTTTGAACTTCCCAAACTTGAGAATTTCTTCTAAAGATATGTATTCACACCACATTGGGTCCCGTCAGATGACTAATTGACTCACCAAAGCTTCCTAATTAGTGGAACTCTAAATGAAGCTGGAAATACTTCTTTGAAATGGCCTTCCCCTGACCACACATCTGAAAGAAATCAAGGGCCTATCAAACACACAATAAAATCTAACTCCCTAGCCACTTCCAACTTTAAAATATATATTCTTCACATGCTACTCTTGCTTGTTCGGAATTCTGGTTCAAACTGCCACTGAAAGCAACTATGGTCATTGACTGATATGCAATTGGCCATCAAAATTTGGTTTAGTTACGAATTAAGTGCCAAACATATGCATCGTCGCCAGATCATAGCAGTTTCTTATAACTACTCTTGAAGAGAAACTAAATGTTAAGCTTAAGAATCAATGCTTTCTTGTCAGATACAACTATGACTGGCTAAGGGCAATACAACATTGGAAAACAGGGAAAAAAAAAAAAGGAAGTCAGAAGAAGAACCAAGCAAATGCTAACAAGGTCACTCAGTATCTTAGTCGATGCAGTAGAACTCCAAGAAGCCTTCTGTGGCTGGGCCATGCCCACTGATAAAGATAAAATAATACTATCAAACAGTAGCTATTTAGGTGTATCACTCGCTAACGTATCAGATTTTTTAGCTCTCTTGGGTCCCTTTTGGCTTAGTCGTTATTTAGCTTGTAATTAATATAGCAGCTCTGTAGCAAGATTGATAAGTAATGAATTGGCAGTTAACAATTTAAATGTAAATAGCATGCAGGCAGCAACTCTATTCACCTTAAAATGGCGACTTCCTTTGCAAACTCATCCTCCAGAGGGTCATTCAAATGCTCAGGTCTAAGCACCTTAACAGCAACATTCTGACCAAGATATACTCCACGATACCTTCCATAAACAAGAGTAATATGCAAACAATGTCACTGAGAAACAGAATTAACCAATATATAGTAGCACTTATAGCATATATATGAACATACAAATCTCCGCATGACCCAGAAGCGATTTTTTCCCCTATCTTCAATGATCTCCAATCTATTTCCCAATCTTCGGATTTTGCTAGTGCAGTGATGGCTTTCTCCACAGCTGACTGAGAATGTGATGAACCAGACCATGTTCCCTACACAAAGCAAAGCACAAGACACCATCGATCTGTAGCTGTTAACCAAAATTGACTTATAACATTTCATGATGAATCCAACATTGCACTAACATAAGTGTAGAAATCCCGGTTATGAAAATATTTTATATGATTGTATAATTGATTGTTTACCTTAAAATAGATTAGATAAATTTTGTATTTCCCTAGTTAGAAGCTTGCCTTATTTATTCCTTGTTTGTACTATATATTGAGACCCTTAGTAATGTAAAAATATTGAATACAAGAATTCAATTCTTATTTCCACATACTCGTTTCTATATGGTATCAGAGCCCGGTCATTCCTGACCGAGCCATTAATCGTCAATGGTAGAACAAACTAAAAACAATCAGTCTACCATGTATGAGTCCCAAAGCAGTGAAGTAGAATCTCTCTCCACCATGGGCTCCGGCAGACTGGACAATTCGTCTTTCCAACTCACCGTGGAAAGATTAAACGGGAAGAATTACCGTGAATGGGCTAAGTCAATCAAGTTCATTGTCGATGGAAAAGGTAAATTGGGATATCTTACCGGAGAAAAGCAGCAGCCTGCCTCAACTAATACCGCCCTTCTGCAGAGATGGAGGTCGAAAAATTCATTGGTGACTGCGTGGCTGGTTAACTCCATGAAACCCTCAATTGGGAAACCCTATCTCTTTCTACCAACGGCCAAAGATGTGTGAGAAGTTGTCCGTGACATGTACTTCGATACAAAGGATTCATCCCAGATTTTTGAGATCAAAACCAAGCTTTGGCAAACAAAACAGAGGGAGAGGGATGTGATGGAATATTATCTAGAGATGAGTTCCTTGTGGCAAGAACTCGATCAAAACACAGAAGAAGAATGGGATTGTTCGGCTAACAGTGTGCGGTACAAGAACAAATTGGAGAACGGGAGGGTCTATGAGTTTTTGGCTGGCTTGAATCGCGATTTGGATGACTTGAGGGTACGAGTTATGAGCCAGCGTCTGCTACCATCGTCGCGGGAGACCTTCGCAGAGGTGCGCCGGGAGGAACATCGACAAAAAATTATTCTGAAAGGGAATCGGGACGTGCTGGATGACGAAGGCAGTGGATTTGCCCTAATTTCTAAGGATGTTGGGCCAAACAGGTCGGCCCGATTACTTAAAAAATCTGGGCAAACATATTTGCCTAGTGGGCCGAGAATTAATAATTCTAAATGGAATGGGCAAACTGAAATGAGCCCATTATTTAAAGGAAATGGGCTTGGGGCTAATGGGCCTGGAACAAAACAAAAAAATCGTCTTTGGTGTGATCACCGTCATACACTAGGACATAAAGAGGATACGTGCTAGGATCTACATGGGAAACCAGCGGATTGGAAATCAAGATAAAATAACAGGAGTCGTGGATACCAAGTAGATGCTATCGAGGAAAATAATTCTACTCCGAGTGGTGCGTTTAATCCCGAGCAGATGGAGCAACTATATAAAATGTTTTCATCCTTTCAAAATTTTAACTCATCATGTTCACTCACCCACAAAGGTAATTTTCTAAAAGCACTCACAATCGCTCAATCTAAGGCTCATTGGATTATTGACTCTGGTGCGTCCGATCATATGACGGACTCTTATCACCTTTTTTCTACATACTCCACTTGTTCTGGCAATATAAAAGTTAAAATTGCAGACGATTCCCTCGCACCTGTAGCCAGAAAAGTGAGTATTCGAATCTCTAAATCCATAACTCTAGAATCAGTTCTTCATGTTCCAAATCTATCTTGCAACTTATTGTCAATCAGTCAATTAACGAAATATTCCAATTGCACAGCTAAATTTTTCCCTTCTCATTGTATCTTTCAGGACCTATCATCGGGGAAGACGATTGGCAGTGCTAAGGAACGTGAGGGGCTTTACTACTTTGAGGAGGCGGATGTGAGTAAACTAAATCAAATTGTAACATGTGATTCTGCTTTTAGTCTTAGAGATAGTAAAATAATGTTATGGCATTTTAGAATGGGTCATCCCAACCTCCAGTATTTACGACATGTATTACCTTCCATATTTCCAAATAAAATGAATGTTGATTTTCAATGTGAAAATTGTGAATTAGCAAAACAATACCGCACTCCCTTCCCAAAATCTCGACACCATTCACTTTGATTCATAGTGATCTGTGGGGTCCCTCTAAAACCCCTAATCGAACTCACAAAAAATGGTTCGTCACATTTATTGATGACCATACTCGACTTTGTTGGGTCTATATACTAAAAGAAAAATCTGAGGTCCGTATTCAAACACAATGCCGGACGAAAATTCAACTCTTACGCACCGACAATGGTACTGAATACTTTAACACTACACTGAAAGAATACCTTCAAAGGATAATTTATCAAAGCTCTTGTGTTGATAATCCCCAACAAAATGGGATTGCCGAACGAAAAAATAGACATCTACTTGAAGTTACTCGTGCTTTACTGTTTACGACACATGCCCAAACTATTCCGGGTGATGCTATTTTGACATCGGCTTACCTCATAAATAGAATGCCCAATTGTATTCTCTCTTTCAAATCACTTATCACAAAATTCCAGGAATCATTTCCCAATTCCCGTCTTGATTCACACTTACCCCTTTGAATATTCGGTTGCATAGCCTTCATTCACATACATCCTCATCATCGAAGTAAACTCCATCCTCGTGCACTTAAATGTGTACTTATTGGATACTCAGCTACTCAAAAAGGCTACAAATGATATGATACGTCCACAAGAAAAGTTTTTGTTAGCCTCGATGTCACATTTATCGAAAAAACTCCCTACTTCAGAAAAACCTCTCTTCAGGGGAAGATTTTGAGTGAAGATCGGCTCTTAAGTAATGATCATTTTTTTGACTTTGATCTCCCACCCACTGAACCTGTCTCAAATACTAACTCGACCACGTCCTCTACTTCTAAGCCAAATACAAAAGGACACTTAAACTCAGAGGGAAAAGCAGAAAAACAAGTTAACAAAGAGATACTAGTTTACTCAAAGCAGCCAAAATCAACGTACGAGGAGAACCTTACATCCGAAGCACCAAAAGAGATTGAACCGATGATAGCTCCAGACCAAATTGAGTTCTCAGATGATGATCTACCTATCGCTCTCAGGAAAAAACCTCGGTCATGTACCTTCCACCCAATCTCAAAATTTGTTTCATATAAATGCTCTATCTGCAGGATTTCGCATTTTTTCCTCAAATCTTGACAATACAGAAATTCCAAAGAATATTCAGGAAGCCATGACTATTCCATAATGGAAAGAAGCGGTCCTAGAAGAAATGCGAGCACTTGAGAAAAATAAGACTTGAGATGTGGTAGAGTTACCTACAGGAAAGAAACCTGTCGGATGTAAATGGGTCTTTAATATGAAATACAAGGCTGATGGGGTAATAGAACGGTACAAAACTCGACTTATTGCAAAGGGATATACACAGACCTATGGCATTGACTACACAGAAATATTTGCTCCTGTGGCAAAACTTAACACAATCCGGGTTATCTTGTCCTTAGCAGCGAATCTGGATTGGCCTCTCCAACAGCTTGACATTAAGAATGCATTCTTGAATGGAAAATTAGAAGAAGAGGTCTTCATGACGTTACCCCCAGGTTTCAGTGAAATGTATGAAGACAACAAGGTGTGTAAACTAAACAAATCTTTGTACGGCCTCAAACAGTCACCCAGAGAATGGTTTGACAGGTTTGCAAGGGTGCTCAGGAGTCGAGGATATCAACAAGGACAGTCAGATCATACCATGTTCTACCACTTGTCTAAATATGGGACAAAAGCAATCCTCATTGTATATGTTGATAACATAATACTAACAAGAGATAACATAGTGGAACTAGAGAGACATAAGAAAAACTTAGCAGCAGAATTCGAAGTTAAGGATCTGGGACAGATGAGATACTTCTTAGGGATGGAAGTTGCCAGATCGAAGAAAGGTATCAATGTTTCACAACATAAGTATGTCTCGATCTCCTGACTGAAACGGGCATTCTTGGATGTAAACTAAGTGACACACCTATAGACGTAGGAAGAAAAGGAGTAGACATTGGAAAACCAGTTGAAAAGGACAGATATCAGCGGTTAGTTGGTAAGTTAATCTACCTCTCACATACAAGATCTGACATTGCATTTGCTGTTAGTGTGGTAAGTCAACACATGCATTCCCCAAGGGCAACTCACTTAGAAGCAGTTTACAGAATCCTCAGATATCTAAAAAGTACTCCTGGAAGGGGGCTCTTCTTTAAGAAAAATGAAAGAAAGGAAGTGGAAATCTTTACTGATGCAGATTGGGCTGGATCAATAGAAGATAGAAGATCAACTACTAGCTATTGTACCTTTGTACGGGGAAACTTGGTAACTTGAAGGAGTCAGAAACAAAATGTAGTAACCAGAAGTTGTGCCAAAGTTGAGTTCAGAGTAGTCACACAAGGAATATGCGAAGGATTGTGGTTGAAAAAATTATTGGAAAAGTTACAGGTTGTGGTAAATTTTCTAATCAAAATGTATTGGGATAACAAAGCAGCTATCAACATCTCCGTCAATCCAGTCCAACATGATCGAACCAAACACATTGAAGTGGACAGATACTTCATCAAAGAAAAGGTTGAAGAAGGGATTATATATATGACCTATGTACCTACCAAAGAACAGATCGCATATATATTCACTAAAAGACTACCTCGACAAAACTTTGAGGATTTCATCTACAAGTTGAATATGATCAACATCTACGATCCAACTTGATGGGGAGTGTAGAAATCCCGGTTATGGAAATATTTTATATGATTGTATAATTGATTCTTTACCTTAAACTAGATTAGGTAAATTTTGTATTTCCCTAGTTAGAAGCTTGCCTTACTTATTCCCTGATTGTACTATATATTGAGACCCTTAGTAATGTAAAAATATTGAATACAAGTATTCAATTCTTATTTCCACATTCTCGTTTCCATAATAAGAAACCTCAAGCAAAAGAAAACATAAATCAGAACTAACTAGGTAGCTTGTAACAAGAAACACTTCATGACAATTTCAGCAGAAACGAGAAAATAAATACCTAGAAATGATGTTATTCTTTCTTTCTCCTAGCATATAAAGAGATACAAGTCCAGGCATATATAAAATTTTAATTGGGCAACACTTGTCATGGCCTCTCGCTTTATTCTTCTTTAACCTGTATCTGTACCTTTATGTATCTGGTCATGGATTTAGAAATTATATGGGATGGTGCATTTTCAGAAGGTGGTGTCTATATGATCCTATCACATCTGTAACCAAAGAAAATAAAGAATTTCATTAAGTTAATGCCAACTGCTAATCACTTTGCAAGCTACTTGAACTAAACTAGGGAGTATTTGGCATAATTGATGCCATCAAGCACAATGAGAATGACCTCGGAAAAATGTTGTAACCTGTCGGAGAAAAGGATCAGATATAAAACAGCAGGGAATGCTAAACATGGTTTGACTACTAGGTGAAAATATTGAGAAAGTTTTAGAATATCGATAGGACTTATTTTATCATATTTTTCTTCCAGTACCCCATAGGGATTATTATATGATCTCCAAAGTGTGCACGGCAAATTTATTTCTTTCTTATGCATATTAAGGCTTTGTTTGAGCACCAATATTTGAGAGAATAAATTTTGTAATAGTGATTTTTTGTGAATGTTTGGTTAAAAAGTAGTGAAAAGTTGAGTTTACAAGCAAAATTATTTTATTGGGAAGCCTGTGTGGTTGGAAATAAGTTTCGTGTAAAATGAGGTTTAGAGAACGAGGCTCAAACAGGCATTAAATAGCACTAATGTTGTGGTTGTATAAATGAAAGCTACAAACTGATGGACTAACGAATACATTCTACAATGTCAAAAGAACACCATCACTGGAATATGATAAGCTGACTTGCATTTACTTAGATGTGTACACATAAAATAAAGCAATATACTATATCCCTAATACTTCAAAAACTGCTCTAACAGAGAGAGAGAGATGCACAAATACAATGAAGTACTATATGTACATATCCCTAGTACTTCATGAACTGAATTTTAGACTGTCGTAGAGAGAGGGAGGGGGGGGGGAGACAGAGAAAACCATGGAAAGGCGAATTACCTCACTTCGAGAAATTGACTTTCTCAATTCTTCATATAAACCCTCTGTATTCTGGTAAAGAAAAAAAAAATTGCAAAGTCAACAACATTAGGATTCAGAACAGATACCTGTGACACAGTAAACCTAATAGCTTCACCCTACATAATATATTCATAGTCTCACAACAATAGTGCATCAGTCTCCCTCCATTGGAAGTAAGAAATGCTTCATATGTAGCATATGCTACATGGTGCAGGCACCAAGAAAATACTACCTCATTACCATAATGTATACGACCTCCTTTTTGGGTTGACATGAAATGTGTGCCACTAATTTCAGAAACAAATTCTATGCCAAAATAAAGGCTATTGTTATCCAATAAGCTATTTAAGGGAATAAAAAACAGAAGCAATATTTATCACCCGTTCCTTTAAACTTTCTGCCAGTTCAGACCGAGACATTCAAATGAAGATGTCCCATGAATCAACACATAAAAAGATCAATCAGAAAATAATTATGCATCAATCACAAACTTCCAGCACATGGTGGAACATGTAATGTTTCAAGGCTTTAAATGAAATTTAGTATACTATAGTCAAGTTGGTTTGCAAAACAATAAGTACCTCAACAGGCCATCCATCCACAACAAACACATCCAAAGAGTAGCCATCAGTTGTAGAAAACACATGCGCTTCACGGATGTTAAGTCCTATGTCAGAAAGCAAAGCAGAAAGCTGCAGAAGCAGAAAGCAAACAATTAGAAGGAAAAATACTAAGACATAAAGGGGACTAAATGAATCTTGATATTCATTTACCAAATTAAAAAGCTTGCACTCAACAATCAAACTTGGCTAACGGGCACTGAAATAAGAAGATATAGAGAACTAGCAGAAAAGAAGCCAAAAGAAGCCTTATAGAACACGATATGAAGTGCAACCAACCAACCATACTAAGCTTTTGAATATGTTTGGAAATATCCAAAAGGATGAAACACCATTTGTTAGAATCTTGAAGTGAATTTTGAAAAGAAGCTTTATGTGCCTTGCATATTATCAGCCATATTAAGTAAAGAAGAAAATACACCCAAAACATTACAAACATTAACCTACCACAACCAGAATGACCAAGCCCATTAATCACAAGATAAATTCACTCAGGAAACAGTAACCATCTTTTAAACAAAATTGTACAATTTCCTTCTCAAATTTACCTGACTAAGAAGCTTGGGCTTGTCAATAGTTGAAAATATTACTTCATGTATTGGTATATGTGGAACCTCCTGCCTGCATTATACTCTCAATAGTAAACTTACTTTTGACATATATAACAGATAAATATGTACGTTTATATATAGATTAAGTGCAGCTATACATCTGAAGAATATAGCAAGCTCATACATAATTACAAAGTGAAAGTTTCAGAGAATAAGCATATCCCACACAATTAAAGAGGGATAGCTCTTTGTAGTAACTCTCCCTCACAAGCCAAGGGTCAAAGCAAAGAGGACAAAATATTTAGCTGTCTATTTCATCAGGAGACAAACTTATATAACAAAGGAATCATCTTTGAAAAAGTTCAGTAATAACAGCAAGCCGATCATAAAAGAAATTCATTAAGAAATTACCTTCTCAAAAAATCTTCAGTAGGAGTTTCCCTGTTTCTGTCATTAGAATTCCTTCTAACATCCAAGTTTAGATCCTCAAGCTTAGAACAAGGCTCAAAGTCAGCTGCGCATTTTCTGTTTTAAATCATAGAGAGATGTAAAGACAGAGACAGAATGTGGAAATATGGACAGACAGAGAGACACAAACATAACCAAGCAAAAGAATAATGAAATAATAATGTATAAAGCAACCAGGTAGGTAGGAAATGTATTAAGCGCTTGCTTGGCTAAGCTTTCAAGTACTTAGAAGCACTGGGTCCCAACAAATGTGCGATTTAAAAGTAGTAAAAGTTGTGGGTCCTACGAAATGTTTGGATAAAAATAGAGAGTTTGACCATCTTATAAGCAACTATAAGCTTCGCCAAACATCAGTAAAAAAATATATGAACTAGCCTCTGACATTCAAAAGTACCCGTGAATCAAAGATGGGACATCTTCATTATCGATCCTGCCACATGGTCTCAATGCAGAAGGTACACTTGAAACTTGTTCACCATCGATATCACCAGCTCTAGTGCAGAAATTCTGACCAGTGAGACACAATGGAAGGCAAGCCGTCAGGCATGAGCTAGAGATAATGAAATGAGACAGATAACCTTTCAAGAAATGGGGAAAAATGTTCGTTTGTTTAGCTTTTACGCAGCTACATCATGACGCAAATATGTAATGCTTAGTTATTTTAAGAAAAATTGCTTCCAAGGTATTAGGTAAGTGATTCCGTGAGAAACTTTTTTGGTAAATTGTTAGCCTTTTATCTTACGTCCAGTTTAGATCAGTACAACCCTATTCTTCTTCAATCTACAAATTTCTTCTTCCCTTCACTCGTAGAGTTTTTGGAGTTTCCAAATTATTGGCAGGTCAAAACACCATTTTTCTCTCCTCCCCACTATATAAGCTTCATACCATGTAACTTGATCCTACAATTCTGGTTCTTTTGGAGCGGCAGCTTTATTTATTTTTGTTCCCAAAGCCTGCTAGAACAAGTGCAAGATTCTGGATCACATGCAATGATGTAAAAAGGGGAGGCCGCCGCAAGACTCGCGAAAGGAATACTCAAAACACTCAATCATCGGGCACTTCGATTAAATCTAGTTAACCTGATATATCATCTATCAATATGCTATTCAGGTCCAAAAGTACAAATGATCACCCAACTTTTGTATTTCATTATGGGCAATTATTGTTTAGTTGCACTGCTTCTGCTGAACTGAATATCTAAAATTACTTAGCAGGACGTTATTTTGAAATCAGAAAGAAGGAAAAGCAAATAAATTGAAAGGCACATATCACAGGAGCAATGATTTACACACTGCATCATAAAAGGACCACTAATATATATCATACCTCCAGAAACCGAACATGGAAAATGGGCAGATTATCAGGATCCTTAGCCCGTGCAAGAAGACTTTGATGTAACAATACGTCTTCCACTCTATCCATATTAATATCCAGTCCATAACTGAAACACACAATGTTAGCAATTGAGCAAAAATCTGTTATCAACAGTACTAAAATGGAATGATTCACCTTCATATTGAAAAATATATCAACTCAAAGTTGAAAAAATAAATAAATAAATAAATCTGATTCACTCAGAACTTCAAATTTCCAAGATGTTTTCCAATTTAGAACACCAATATCACAGTATCTGTTAGAATTTATAATGTAAATAGCTTATCAATGTAGTTAGCTTATCTGTTAGGATATATAGTGGAATAAGCATATCAGCTAGAGTTGTGAATATTCCATAAGAAGGAGCACCTATCGGCTCACTTCCAGCTCGTGACCTTTGCACATGGTTAGGTGCACTAATATTCCTTCTGTTGTAGTTTGTTAGGATTATCCTTTTACCTTTTTACCCCTTTTTCCCTTCTATATATTTGTATTGGTGCTGATGATAATTGATAAGGTGAATTCACTGATTCAATCATAATCAATCACTGATTCAATCATAATCAATCAGTTTCATCATCATCTTCATCCGGCTACTTTGTTTTCTCTTTTATAATTTTTATTCACCTACAAAGTCTTAGAGTATCATTTGAATCATCAAATGCTGACTCACTTATATGTGATATAAATGCAAAGACTCACCAATTGTCGACCGCTACATAGAATACATAATACAAAGCACGTGTACCACATAAACGAAAGTACGAAGGCACATACATACATGAAGTTACTTTTCTGTTATGACAAGGAGAATTTTCTAAACATCATAGGAATTACTTGTGAATACTTGCATCCACAGATACCGTACGGAAAGCAATTAGAATAAAAACAAAATTAAAAATCCAACCTACTCACACAACACACACACAGAGACACGCAGTGCATTCCACATTTCTCATGTATACATTTTTACACACGCAAGCACAACCTCGGTGGTAGGCGATTGAAGTGAGCCTCCAACTGTCCGCGGAAATCAGGATTCCCACAAGCTTCTTCATTTTCATTCTCTATAAGCCGACTATACACATCATTCCTGATTACATCGCCGCCGCCGCCGAAACTGCCATAACTCCGCGGCGGCGATGAACTCTCTCCTACCTCCTCCACCAAATCCATCCCCAACTATATACACAACTACTCAACTCTAAATCAAAATTTGTAGATATATATCTATTTTTGACTTGTTCAAAAACTTGACTGAGTTAAAAATGACTTCCATGAATGATCGGAGGAACGGAATCTTTTCAAACTGTTGGTAGAATCTATAAAGTGTTGCGTGGTCTGATTCGGATTTCAGCTGAAAAATCAAGGGCACTTTCGTCAGCCACTACTCTAGTAAACTCGAATTTTGTCTTGAGAAAGCACAATTACTGTGTGTATGTGCGTGAGAGAGATAAATGGTTTGAAGATGTCAATCATAAAAATGTGGGAAATATATCAAAATAGCCTAAAATTAAACTCATAATTCAAGAATGTCCTTTGACCGTTTTAAAGTTTTCAAGTTCCTAAATTACCCACGCATCCACCTCTACTACGAATTTTTTTTTTTTTTTAAAAAAAAATAATTAATCCTTTTTTTTCCCTAATCACCTTCCTTTCTTGGATTAG
>CAIGRK010298217.1:0-10169 GCA_903798315.1 Fraxinus greggii | reverse complement strand
AAAAAAAAAAAAAAAAACTCTCTTTTAATGTATATAAAATATAGGCTACATGTGTACGTTTTACGTGTTAAGCAATTTAGAATAGGGCATTCAATAATTCATGCAAAGACGGCTTTCAACATTTATACTTCCGTAATATATTCATCATGAATTCCTTGCAAACGTTATACTTCCGTAATATATTCATCATGAATTCCTTGCAAACGTTCTAATAGATTTAGAATACTAAAAATGGATAACTGTAACTTAAACTATCGCATCAAACGAAAATTTAGAATTAAATTTTAAACAAATTTTATCTCAAATAAAATAATAAATCACCCCACTCATAATAAATAATAAATCTTGGGAGAGGCTACCCCTAATTTATAGCAGCATGTATCAATTTGTTGACTTTGAAACAATTTCATTAACTATTCTTTGGGCTTCACAAAAGCCCATTTAACTCTCTCTCCAATACCTATTGTCTTCTCCAACTCATCATCTTCTGCTTTGTCTTCCCGTTTCTTATGCAAATGTTGCTGCCGTGATCCCAGCCATAAATTTCTGCATATTACTATCACAAGATTCAAAATAAATGGGTTTGCTGCCATCACAAACGCAAGCAAGAAGCAATACTCCACCGTCCGCCGTCTTCACCCTTTTGCTATCGTGTCTGATTGCACAACAAAGGATCCAATCCGTATCTTGTGTCATGCCGTGTCGACACGAATACTTCTCCATTTTTTAAGAGTCCGAACATCATAGGTTATTAGGGTTTATTTACTAGATTTTTTAGGATTTTATTATGTTTATTTACTAAATTATCTAGAATTTGATTACATATTTCCTATTTAGAATAGTTTTTTGAAACTCTATATAAAAGGAGCTTATGCTTTGTCATAGATCCTACTTTGATAATGAAATAAAAATATTTTCTCTCTTAAATTCTCTCTCTCTCTCTCTCTCTCTCTCTCTCTCTCTCGCTCGTTTTATCTTCCTCAGCTTCTCTTTCCCCCTACTTTCTCTTCTCCTCCTCCTCCTCCTATAATTGTTTGAATGCATCCTACTTCAAATAAATTCAAATAGAACAACTATCATAGAGAATTAACAAATTAGCTCCCGTATTGCAAAATGTATTGTCAACAGTACTCGGTACATGTTATTCAACCGCATGCACAAGTAAATTTCAGGTTCTTACTGGTAGAACTCTTTAAACAGTCAGAATTTTCGTGCAACAGCTTCAAAATGGTTCTTTTTTCATAGTGGTAGTTCAAATTCATATATAGTCTTTTAAGAGGTTCAGATTACATATATAAAACAAAGGCAAGAATGTAACTGTAAGATGTGAACAAATTAAATGTCGTCTCCATACTCTTTAATCATAAAGATTAAAACAACTCATTAGAATTGACACAGAACATTTGAAATATCTGAAGATAAGGTAAAACAAGTTTCCATGAGTTTGAGAATACTTTGCCATCCACCAACCCACAAGGAAAAGAAATTGTAGAACAGCCTATGAAGGGACGGCATAAGTATTGAAAATTTAGGATATACTAGATAAAGTATAATGTAGAAAACTTTAGGTTGAAAATATATATGCAGCACGTTAAGGGTGGGGGGGAGGGAAGAGAGAAAGGAGGAGATGGGAGTCAGGGGTTGGAGGGAGAATTGCTTGTGCAAAATTGATCATAAAAAATGCATCAAAGCACATAAGATTGTTTAGACTTTTAATCATTTTACATTAATATTCATCAATATTTTCAATAATTTCATATAAAAATTATAAATTAAGCATCTCTCTTAACCTCTTGAAGATAGTGTTTTGCAATATGTGATCAAGGTGGTACATCTGATGGTTTAGAAATACTTTTATGATTCAAATAAAGCACCTCAAAAACACTAGAAAGGATAGTGAATAACAATAATTTCTTTCAATAAATGTACACAAATTTCTATGATTTAACCATGGTAAGTAATACAGGGAAGAATCTGCCACGAAAGATTTTTCACTGTTAAAGCAAAAGAAAAGTGATACTTACATTCACAATGCAACATGTCTCGGAGAAAGATCGTGATCTGGAGGTGAAATTACATTTCTTTCTCTGTCATTTGTTTCCATCAGCATTATAACAACCCCCCGCATCGTTGGTCGATCGAAGGGCGACATGCTTGTGCACAGCAAAGCAATTTTTAATACATTAATCATGTGATTAGCAGTATTTTCATCTTTCAGATTCAAACGGCTATCAAGTATCCTGGACAACAAAGAATTCTTCCTAATATAACTCCTCACCCATGTGACCAGATCACCTCCTTGTTCCAGAGGTTGTACTGGCGTTTTTCCAGTTAGCAACTCCAAGAGGACCACACCATAGCTGTAAATATCACATTTTTCTGTAACTTTCATGGTGTATGCATATTCTGCATGGAAAATAAAAATAGCAATTAATAAGATTCCTAATAACATGACGTCTAATTACTTTCTCAGAACAACAAAAATGTTGAGCTGGGACACACAGGCAAATTAGGGGGAAAAAATTCGTTAATAACATTTTGCAATATATGCAGTATTCAGTTTTGGAGCATCTCTCATCTAATAAGCGTAAAAAATATTCTTTACAGTTTCTTTCTCCTTGACGATACATATAATGGTATTCTTAGCCAAACACTGTAAATATAGATAAAGCTTCCAGAATGGAAGGTGGAATATTTCATAATATAAGAAGTTCAAGCACATATAGCCTATCTACGTTTGTCCATTCTATCTTATAGAAGTCCATTTAGAAATTGCACCAACAAATGCAGATATGCCGTGACATGGTATTGTCCAGCAGTAAAAATTGTCAGTTAGGTTCATAGGTGCTACAAAGGATTCATTAAACTAATGAAATAATGAGATATTTCCGAGAGAGAAGGGAGAAGAGATCTCTTCTAAGAAAGATCAGCCACAATAGTCAACTACACTTTCAAGAATGGGCTACTTCGATGATGAACTGGGTCAAGTAGCTGATTATTCCAGTCTCAGGGTAAGCAAGACATGAATGGGCTATGTAATATTTTTTTTTGATAACCGTGAGTGTCCGGTCCAGCTTGCGCGCACCTCGACTAATCCCACGGGGCCCTGAAGTTTACGGCCGGATACTCATCTCAGTGGCTCTGAGGGGACTCGAACTGGTAACCATTGGGGAGCAAATCCAAGGTCTGACCAATTGAGCAACCCCTCAGGGTTAATGGGCTATGTAATATTAAATTGCGGATAAGCAAAATGATACTCAAGATGGTCCATGCCAACACTCTCGTAAATATTAAATTGACTCTGTCACGACTCACTATTTATGTAGAATTCTATTATTCATGGTAAAATGCACTCTCAACTAACCTCCCAATGAGGAGACAACTCAGAGGAGAAAAAGAGATCCAAATAAGACATAGTGAGACTCCTTTTTAAGGGTCCAAATGCACCAAAGACTACCGAGATCCTTTGGGGGTCGCAGGATCAAAAGACTCAGTAAGGCCCTTTGGGGTCCATAAGCAAACTCTAAGACCTAGCAAGATCTTCTAGGATCTTAGGCAAAGTATAAGACCTTGAGATATCTCAAATGATCCCAGACAAACTATAATACTAATGAGGCACTAAGTATCCTAGGCAATTATAAGACCTAGAAAGATCTCCAAAGAACCAAGCAAGCTGTAACACCTAGCAACCATCTGGGTGTTCACAGGCACGAAAGATCTAACCCTGGGGATCCCAGGCAAATTTGACCTAGTGTGATCCACGAGGATCCTATTCAAACTATAAGGCATAGAGAGATCTTCAGTGAGCCTAAGCAAACTATAAGACTTAAAGAGATCTAAGATCTCCAAGAATCCCACACAAACAGTAAGACCTAGTGAGATCGATATTAGAATTAGATAGAAATTAGTATTAAATATATTTTGATGAAAGTAAAGAGTAAATATAGATTTTATTCTGTTACTAATGAAGATTATCTTACTGTAGAGCTTACATATTGTGTTATAGTTTTACTAAGACAAAAACTGCGATATCTCGAGATTTGATTTGTTTAATCTTATCCACGAAAGATTGATTCAGATCTCATATATAATCCTAATGCACTTGTATCAACTACATTGTCAAGTGAAAATGGACATAGCAAGATATGATTGTGTTCATAGATTTACAAGAATTTAGATGCCAACCTGTCCAATTTACGCTATGATTTTCTGACTTGTAATTTTAATAAGTAACAACTTCTTAAATAATTCTACATACCGCAAGAATGATAATTTAATAAACCCAAAAAAGATGTCATAAAAAATTAACTAGGTCAAGTGCTAGTTCTATAGATGTGGGCTCTTATAGAGGTATTGCATATGGTTGCTCAACAAAGATCAGAACATCAACAACAGAGCAGAAGCCCCAAAACTAACCCAGATATTATATCATGATACAATGAGAACTTCACAACTTTCTAGGATATAAGATGACAAATCTTAACAGTGAAGTTAGAAGTACATTACAAACTTGAAAAATACTTACTAGTCCACCTGATAAAGAGAAACGTATATAATTACTAAGTAAACAGCCTTCACTATTTTTCCCGTTCATCTTTGAGGTGGGAGAGAGCATTAAATGGTATAAAGATAACATTTACCAGATAAAAACTACTTTATGCACTACTAAGGGACAAAATACATTTCGTATAGACATAGCATTTCGATTTTTCGAGGAGAAACAATAAGAAACAAACTACTATGATAAACATGGATACAAAAGCCATATTTATCATGCAGATGGACAAGAGGTACTCACCAGGGGCTATGTAACCATATGATCCAGCAACTGCAGACATAGACTTTGACTGAGGCATGTCAATCACTTTTGCTAAACCAAAATCACCAACATGAGCTTCAAACTTCTCATCAAGAAGAATGTTATTAGGCTTTATGTCACGATGGATGATCTTCGGTCTGCAGTCATGATGTAAATAAGCAAGGCCTTCAGCAGCTCCAAGAGCAATTGAGAACCGCGTTGGCCAGTCTAGGTCACAAGATGCCCCATAAAGCAATTCACCCAAGCTACCCCTTTCCATGTACTCATAAATAAGGAGATTGGAACCTTGGTGATAGCAAAAACCATATAACTTGACAATGTTACGATGCCTAATGTTTCCAAGAGTTAAAATCTCAGCTTGAAAGCTCTTCTCTATGTTATTACCCTCTCTATTAGACGCCAGCTTCTTAACTGCAATTATTTTAGTGGATCGCAAAACTGCTTTATAGACTGTCCCAACTCCTCCCCTTCCGATAACATAATTATCGTGAAAATTGTTTGTGGCCTCAACGAGGTCCTGAAAAGTGAACCCCTCTTTTGGATGAAAATAAATATCAGAACCTGGGGATGAAATGTCCTTATCTTCTTGTAACGACACAGCCATCTCGACTGGATGACGCTTCATAAGATACAAAATAACTACAATTAGAACAAGAGACACTCCACCAATGACAGCTGCGACCACAGTAATGACATTTCCTTGAGAAGCATCTGAACTTCTCACAGGAGGAATTGTGTCGAAAGGTGTAGACCCACTACAATTACCGAGCGGCCCGCTACAAAGCCCTTTGTTTCCGATGAAGCTACTGATACTCATGTTCTGAAACAACTGTACAGAAGGCAATGGCCCAGTTAAGTCATTGTATGAGAAGTTGCAGCCCAGTAAGCTCGACAGGTTTACAAATGTGCTAGGAATTTCACCGCTCAAATGATTGTTGTTGAGCAAGAGATATTCTAATAAGATAAGGTTTCCAAGCTCAGGCGGTATTCTCCCAGCTAAGTTATTACAACTAAGATTCATTGCAATTTGCAGGCCTGCAAAATCACCCAACTCCTTTGGTATCTCACCGGATAATAAATTTCCACCCATCTGCAACTCTGTCAAATGAGAGAGCTTGCCCAATGCCGCTGGAATATTTCCAGAAAACATATTTTCTGAAACAATAAGACGTTCGAGCAGTGAAAGTGTTCCTAGCTCAATTGGTATAGCATCAATGAATCTGTTCCGGCTAAGATCAAGCCTTTGCAGAGCCTTGCAGTGAAAAATTTCTGGTGGGATCCGCCCAGTGAACGAGTTTGATGAAACATTAAAAGATACAAGCTGGGATAGTTTTCCTATCTCCTTCGGCAACTCGGAGGTGAATTGATTTCCTGAGAGATCGAGTCTTTGCAACTTTTGGCACTTCTCAACCTCTTGAGGTATTGGACCACTGAACTTATTTGGACCCAATTCAATAGCAGTGAGATTCGGCAATTTGCATAAATCAGAAGGAAAGCTTCCAGTTAGTCTGTTACCACTTAGACGAAGTTGTTGCAATGATATGCAATTAATTACGCCACCCGGGATGTTTCCATACAGTTTATTAGACTCAAGATTCAGCAACATCAAGTTAGAATGCCTACAAAGGTGAGGAGGAATTCTTCCAGTGAGGTAATTTTCGGAAAAATCAACCACCCAAAGTCGGCTGTAAAGCCCAAAACTTTGAGGTATGATGCCACTCAAAGAATTAGAAAAAAGCAGCAAATGATATAGTTCAGTAAGATACTGAAAGCCAAATGGAATTGGGCCTGTCAGGTGATTAATCGACAAGTCTAGCTTCATCAAGTTCTTCAAGCTACTAAGCTCATTTGGGATAACCCCTGTAAGCTCATTCTGGAACAAGTACAGTAAATATAGACCCTTTATCTGACTTAACTCCATTGGAATTTCTCCTGTCAAATAGTTCTCCGAGAAATCAATTTCAACTGCCTGAGTAAGATTCCCAATCTCCCTGGGAATTGTTCCATTCAATCCATTCCGGTATAGGTATAACCTTTGCATAGAATTGATGATCCCAAGTTCGGCGGGAATATCTCCGACAAGATTGTTCTGGTATAAAGCAAGCATCTCAAGATTTGTACAATTTCCAATTTCCTTTGGTATAAATCCAGAAAACTGGTTCTCCCATAGAATCACTTCTCTTAAGCTCTTGAGCATACCGAGTTCTTTAGGTAGATTACCTTCTATTCTATTTTGAGCAAGACCAAGTGTTTCCAGGCTTTGACAATAACCAATCCCTGTTGGTAAGCTTCCAGAGATTTCATTCTGACCGGCTCGAAATGTTCTCAAGTTTCTTAAGTTGCCAAGAGACTGAGGCAATGGGCCTGTAAGATTGTTTGTGTATGCCACAAAATTAGCAAGGGAAGAAAGTTTCCCGATTTCCTCAGGAATTGAGCCAGAGACCTCGTTGTTGCAAAAATTGAAATCTTCCAGACAAGAAAGATTACCCAATTCAGCTGGAATTTGGCCACCAAAATAATTATCATTCAAGTAGAGAGTTTCCAGTTTCGAACAATTTCCAATTTCCTTGGGAATACTTCCTGTGAACTTGTTATGAGAAACGCTGAGATAAGTTAGAGAGACCAAACTGCCAATACTAGGGCTCAAAGTCCCTGAAAGATTCCGCGAACCCAAGTCTAGAGACCATACCACCGGAGAATAATCCGAGGTGCAATTCACGCCTACCCATTCACAGGGTGTCGTAGCATTTGGATTCCAATTCCCAAGGAAGTTAAATTCATCGACAATGTTTTTCTTCAACTCTAAGAGGTATATTCCATCTGCAGTCAACCCGTTTGATGGACAAGCCAGCATCAAAGCTATTAAAATTCCAGCCAAACCCAAAAAAGGACATTTCTTCCATCCAACCTCGACAGACATAATAAGAATCTTAACTTTGTCAAAACTGTGATTGAGACTGAAATCACTGGATATACACCACCAAAAGATGCTATTCCCAATTCTCTTAAAAGGATTTTCGAATTTAAAATTGGGCCTAAAGCTGTTAATTTCAGAAAGGATCTCAGAGAATTCGAATTATGAAAGCAACTCAGCAAAAAACATTCTAGGAAGAGTGATGAATCGTTCATTTCAAAGCAGCCCACCATTCAGAAATACAGTTCAACATTTCCAACAAACGAATACTGCTGCACAAAATGAAGAATTGGCTAAATATAGGAGATTGATACAGAAATCAAGAAAATGAAAAATAAAAACATCAAGAATCAAAACCTGAACATACCTTTAAGTCCACCAAAAGTCGAAGATTTCAGAACAGAGAAGTTCATCAATATTCAAGTGGTCCCATGGGATGACAAGGAGAAAATGTCATGGAATCCTAAATAAAAATGATGGAANAACGAATACTGCTGCACAAAATGAAGAATTGGCTAAATATAGGAGATTGATACAGAAATCAAGAAAATGAAAAATAAAAACATCAAGAATCAAAACCTGAACATACCTTTAAGTCCACCAAAAGTCGAAGATTTCAGAACAGAGAAGTTCATCAATATTCAAGTGGTCCCATGGGATGATAAGGAGAAAATGTCATGGAATCCTAAATAAAAATGATGGAATCTTCAAATCTACATATGGGCTTTGGGATGAAAACTAGAAAAGACTCAATTTTCATTGAAATACAAGCAGGACCAGAAAACCACGTGTATTGAATCAAGTCGTTTTATTTTATTTTCGGAGATTATTTAGTTTCGAAAGCAAGAGGACAGAACAAAACAACTGAAAATCCTGGACTTCTTCGCAATTGAGAAAAATGGCCTATTTCAAATGGACAATAATAGTGAAAAAATGTCCTGAGCAAATTGAATGGACGTTTCAGAACAGAATCCGTTCATTGAGTCCTTCCCAATTGTTCATCTGTTTCTTCAATATATATGTATTCATCATGAATTGATAAAATATAATCAAAAATCTGTTTTTCACTCAATCTTAAACTCTTTTTCCCCTGTAAAAAGTCGAGCGAGCCTTTTTTAGTGCCTCAGACTGGGTAAAGGTGTACTTTTAGGCGAGAACGAAAACTGAAAAGTGTACTTTTTTTATTTATTTATTTTGATAAAATAAATAAATAAATAAAATGTGTGGGGGCATTTCTTGGATGGAGACTGGCATTTGTTGGTGGGTTGCCGAATTTTGCACACCATGGCAAATGAAGTCAGAAATGATGCATGCTATTCTGTCTTCTCTCCATTTTATTATTATTATTTATTTATTTTTCGTTTTTGACTGGATAACTTTGAATTTATATTTTATTAGTTAAAATTACAATATTTGTTTTTTTTTTAAATGGTAAGTTTATTAGTGAATGTCAATTATAATCTGCTGCCCTATAAAACATTACCATTATATTCGTAATCATATCCCATAAATACACAAAAATTTATTGACTTTTATTATCTCTTCTTTTTTCTCTCTTTTCACAACACATTTTTAGAATGAAAATTTAATTCTTTAAAGTCTCGTAAAGATAGTAATTTTGTAATCATAATTATCTGTCATATGTACAAAAATCAATTGGTTGGAATTTCTTCCTAGACATGCTGTAATTTGTAAAAGTCTACACTTTATATTTTCTACCCCAATTTGCATTAATTGCTAATTTTTTTTATACATAAATGTGAATTGTTCTGAACCATGCATGATGCCAAAATTGCTTATGTCAACAAAGAAGTGTGTGCATGACAGTGAATTAGGTCCATTTATGATAGTTTGCGTGTGATAGTGAATTAAGTTTTATGAAGACAGATGTTGTTTTCACGTTTGCATTGATGAATTCATAAATACATATTTATTTTAATTTTTCTTCTTCTTTATTTTAGCAAAATATATCCATGATGACTGTTAAATATCCCTTGTGTCCTTAACTTGGTGAAATAATTTTTAGATTTTTTTCCATGGACTTTAAATTGATAATATATCATGTTGTTGCTCCTAAAATATCACAACATTATAATTAATATTCTTGAAAAATATTACTTGTTCCTAAAGAGCATAAATTATAATTTTTAATATTCCAGAAAAATATTGACATATTACTCTTAAAGAAATAATAGTAAAATATATCGTGTTCCTGAAAATAGCACATGCTTCGAAGAACATATTATTTTAAATTAGTGTTTATCATTGAAGGAGAATAAGTAACTTATGTTATATTGATATTGACTACTTAATATTTAATTTAATTATATTTTTGGAAACTAATTGTATTTTCTTTTTACTTTATTGAATAGTTAATCAAATGGGAAACATCACAAAACTTGAGTTTGCTAAACTTGACATATTTGGCAAAAACTA
>CAIGRK010298213.1:0-10193 GCA_903798315.1 Fraxinus greggii | reverse complement strand
TAGTTTTACACATTTCAAATTTAAGACATCAAATTCAAAATTTCAGATTTTTTAAGGTTTAAAATTTCAAATCTCAGATTTTTTTAAATTTTATTTATAAATTAATTAATTAAACATATATTTTATTAATTAAATATATTAATGTCACAATTCCATATAATTTGGTCACAAATTCTATATAATTGGTCACATATTATTATATGGTCACAATTCAAAAATTTTATAGTCACAATTTGTTCATCAGTCATAAATAAAAAAAATTATACGTCACAATTTATTCTTAGGTCACAAATCACAAATATTATAAGTCACAACTTAGCATACAGTCAGAAATTGTCAAATTATCGGTCACAAATTAATAATTTTTTAGTTCACAAATTATTTCGTGGTCACAATTTATCGTTTTGTGACCACCACCTCATCACTCCCTCCAGCAACACCGCCACCGCCACCTTTGCTGCTAGAACAACCACCACCACATCTCTACAACAACATCATCTCAAACAAATCAACACATCGCAGAAAAACACTACCACATCGTCGCGCTAGATCAACCACCACCTCGACAGACCCATCACCACTAAAATCTTACCATCACCTCTGACCACCACCTAACTCACCAGTACCACAACCAACATTATCAGTCACCACCACTACCACCACCAAAATATCGGATCTAAAATTAACAGTCACACAACATCGCACCGCCGCCGTCGCCGTAGTACCATACCCAAACCACTTGTCACCACCACCGCTGTAGTACCATACCCTAACTACAGGTCCCCACCACCGCACCCAACCAATACTTGTGACCACTATCGCACCTAATTCTTCTAGCAGCAGCACCGCCACCTTCGCCGCTAGGACCGCCACCTTCCGACGGCAACACCACCACTTCAAACAAATCAACACATAGCAAAAAAAACACCATCACATCATCACGCCATTCCACCACTACTCGACAGACCCATCGCCGCCACCGCCGCCACCAACAAAACCACATCCACTATTCATCCACAGCCACGGTAACAACCCCCATCACCGGAAAATACCAACTGCCAATACCACCACGCTTATCCCACCCCACAATCACCAATTCCAACCACAACTGCACAACCACCGCCTGTAACAGCAACGACAACCGCCTGCACCAGTAACCACCACCCACTCCTGCTAAAATCCACCTCTACCACACTACAGCCACCAACAAAATCCCCAAACCCGTCACCGCCATTTGCACTTTCAATACACTATAAATTAACCTCCAACTCCGGCCACCACAAAATCAGAAAAACGAAAGAAAAACGAAAAACCTAATTTTTGCCACGGTCGCGACGATCGGCCCCATCGACTGGAAGAATTGATGATCTCCATCACCGGTCCCTAAACTCACCACCCCCATCGCCGCTCCTCTTTTTCACAGAGTCAGTCTCTTGAGCGGCAGAGTTCGTCTTTCGACGGCACGTCAGACTCGAAGTCGGCAGTAGCGTCTGTCCTTTCCTTACAGCATTAGCTGTGTCGATCTTGCAATCGGTGCCGCTCTCCCCGCAACGTCCACCATCATCGGTGGAGATATAGAGAGGAGATGGAATAAGTGGAGAGAGGACGCCGCCATGTGAGAGAAAGTGATAGGTATTGAGAGTTGTAGGGAGAGAAATGAGACTAATTAGGATTTATGATGAATTTTGGTTGTATTAATAATATTAAATATTTGATTTAAAAATTAAAATCTGATTTTTGTATAAACAAACTTTAAATTTGATTTTTGAAATTGGATCTTAAAAATTCTGGTAGGATGTAATTACCATAAGAAAATATCACTTGTCAAACAAAAAGGCGCGACTGGATACTATATTATTTGTCTTTTTATAGTCTTTACCATAAATAGTTGTGTATATATCTAAAATACGTGCACACAGTCTATCTCATAATAGAATTACATTACAACAGAGTCGATAAAGAATTTTTCTTACTTGGACTAAATTCGTTAAAATTTATTCACCCTTGGAAGAATTTCTCCACCCCAAAATGTAGGGAATTTCTACCTAAAACTCTCTTCAAAGCGTTTCTATAATCTACTAGTACAAGTGGTTGAAGGTTTTAAATTGAGTATCTATACTTAAATCTACAGGGCACCTTTTCTATTGATTTAATTTTTTTTTTTATTTAAATGAGAAACATGCAATCATAAAAACAAAGCAATTTTTTGTGGATGAGAAGATTCTTAGGACATATATTTAAGTAGCCTTTGTTGGGCTTCATTTTTTTTTTTTTTTTTGGATTTTTAGTTAATTTAATCACTTTTAAGATTTAACAAGATGTTTGATTATTTCAAAAGTATTCACTACTGAGGTTCAAAAATGCTAAAATATGATCTATTTTTATAACTTATTAATCAAGAATTGCTTTCAAAATAAATCTTTTCTTTATTTAAAGTAAGAAAATAGTAGATTATCCAAATATGTCTAATAGATGTAAAAAGTATAAAAGTTACGTGCTTTTGAACTTAGCCGGGTGATCACAAAATCCTTGTAGGGGAGAGTACGACCACGGATTTTGCTTCAAGAAGTAGAAGAAAATACAAAAGCAGATATTCTTGATTTGCACTATGCAATTGAAGTACTTCTTGGACACATCTCATTGCATATGTTTCATAGGTCCAATCTCTTGTTCACGTTCATTCATCAATAATTCACATTAATAGAATGGGGGCTTTTTATTATTTATTTCAATTTTCACTTTTTTTTTGTTCATAATATCTTATAATCCTTGGAAGAATGTCGGCACACGTGTGTTTGAATGCTTTCTGGCAAACAAATCATTGAATTTGTTCACATCAATAAAATTGATGAAGATAGGTCTACTACTCACCCAATATAACCCTATATAACGTGTGTTTGAGAATGAAGCAGCGTCTTTATTGCTTGTTAAAATAGACACGATATCTTATAAATTCCTCCTATATCTTTTCTTCTTTAATCATGTATAATTTAAATCTGCAAACATACCCTTAGACCTTAGTACATGATCGGGATAGGGTATTGATTAAGAATATATAATATGATAAATAAGAATTCAAATTATTTTCTTTCTTTATATTGTGAAGTACTAACTAATTTTTCCGATTAAAACGTTTTTAAAGATTACAAGTTGTTAAGGAGTGATATTTGGTTAATATTAATCACTCTTGATCGCTGATAATCAGCTGTCTAATTCATTTTTTAATGTATTAAAATACATAGTAATAATGAATAATATTATTTTTCTAAATTTGATTCATCCATTACGTCACTTATCGATTGATTAGACCTGAATACTGTTAAAAACACTGCTGTAAAGATTTTAAACTAGAGGAATTTGTGGTCTAAGTTTCATTTGGCCCTATTAAAATTATAATATATTTTCTCTCTCTTCTTATTAATCACGCATTCTCCAATAAAATAATATTACACATAAATTCAAAAAAAATCTTTTTTTTTTTTAATTACACATTCTTAAAAAAAAAAAATCCATAAATTGTAACCTCAAATAATGAGAGGCAAATGGGGGCTCAAAGAAGCTCCTTTCTCAATCTCAGCTGGAATTCGATCACCAAGTTTTGGCCCACATAATTAAAAAAAATAAAAATAAATTAATTACTACTCAATTACACAAGGTAAATGTAGACATTTTGATTACTTCTAAGTTAAAACTAGTAATCTTAACTTCCTTTCTAGAAAAATAACATTTGCGTGCAGCTAAATATGACGCAACAGGTTAAAGATTACGGAAGCAAATAAATCTACAGTTGTAGACAGAAGTTTTGAGTCAAATTCCATCAACATTTCTACAAATGCTCATACACTCACTACACGCAAAAGGTAACTTTACTAGAACAAAGAAAAATGAAGAGACTAAACTCAAAGCTCCGCCTCTCGAGTTCAGAAGGTGACAATAGATTGTTTGTTTTGATCTCTTCCTACCCCAGGTTTCTCGACTAGCGTTCCAACATAACTTCATCGAAGTTCCAATCTCTCACAAGGTCCCGTCTAACAGCATGGCTTCGGACTAGACGTGGGGCACCTGCGACCACGTTACTCGGGACGGAGGGTTGAGGCATCACTTTTGATGGTGTAATCCGAGGGTTAGCTCGACGATGTGGAAATGTAGTCTTCCTAGTCAAGCAATTGGCAATTGCAGAACATCGTCCCTCGTTGTCTGAACTTGATACCGAGTAACTTCTTAAGGAATGTGATGGACTTTCTACACCATGGCATACAAGACAAGCCAAACTCATATTGGCCTTCACCCAATTCTAAAATGCAGTCCGCCTTTCCTGCGCTGTGCACGACCAGATAATAGAAAATATTAGAAAAAAAAAATTAAACAAGATTTGGCTATGACTACTGGCCATCTGCGATCTTGGAAAATGAAAAAAAGGGGTAAAGAACAGGAGGCCTAAAATCCTTTGTCCTAATTCCTCAGTGACCCAACAGCAGATGATACGGAAGTACACATGGGTAGGCTTCTTACGTTCCAGGCCATCCCAGGCCTGGAAATCCCGATTTATACTAGGGTAGAAAGCAAATTAACCTCCATGTATTTTTCAAAAGCCACTTATTACGCCATTGTCTGATAAAACAGGCCACTATGTCATCAGTCAGTGGTTGGAAGAAAGTGCAGTTCACATGCTTAAATCATAATGAAACTAAAACCGAAAGACAAAAATGTTTTAATGGAATTGACAAAAAAGGGAGTCATGATATTAATTTGTTTCAACTTGTAATTATTAAGAGATCAAATCAGAACACATTCGTCCTTCAATAATAACAGAGGATTTCTTTAGATGCAGTCCAAAACTTTAGCTTTCTTTGATTTGAAGCACAAGTTAACAACCGTAGTCTTCTTTAAGAACGATTCAACCACTTACACTAATGCAGGTGGGAAGACTATTCCTTCACTGCCCACAAATTTGTCATCTAAACTGAAACTACCGTAATTAGCTCTAACATTTAAAGAGCACTTCTCTTGCCTTTTTTAAGTTTGTCTAGTAGCTACTACCGATATGCTATGCAAGTGGTAGAAGTCAGGCTACCAATTCAGTGCTAGGTTGCAAGAAATTCTGAATATCCTTGATGATATGTTTGGTAGGAAGGATCCGATAGTAATGGACAGCATTAGAGAAGAAAAACAAGCTATATCTCGTTTATTATACGTCCAGTCCTACCGAGTATTGTGTTCCAAACATGTACTAAGGTTTCAAACCTGAGAAAGTATACAGTTTATTTGCCACACCCATAGTGTTGACATGACAGCTTTTGCAACCAATAAGATGGTGGCAAAAAGCTTCATATCTAGCAGAACCAAATCAAAATGGCCATTTAGACTGATAAAAATTTCTCTGTCCCGATGATGGGAAATCCTACACAGATGTAACAACCAACTCATTGAGACTTAGTTCAATATCCCTCATACCTTCAACAAATAAATTCATAGAGACAAATATTCCAGTATTTCACCTTACATTTAGCCAACAATATCCCCAAATAATATTACCCTTTTAAAGTAGTCCAAAGACAAAAGGAATGGCAAAGGAAGTGCGAACAAATGAAACTATAAAGTACAATAAAGGTAAAAAAAAAAAAGTTTGTTGTTTAAAATTTTCCATTTGTTTGGTAGCAAGAAAATATTGAGAAATGCTTCCTTGCCAAGAAAAGAAAAATCCCAAATTGAACACGTGGTTATATATACATCAACAAAAAGTGATTGCACATTTGATTTAATGAACTCCCTCCGGGTACAATTAGCAACAAAAAAGAACTTTGGTAATTCCTCTTATGTCCTACAATTACAAATTGAACTCTCTTCACTTTTCCTTCACCTGAAACAAGACTACTCAGACAACGAATTTGATTCACATGTCGGCATTTTATGCAATACATTTGTCCACTCTCCGAGGGGTTCAAATGCTTAAGCTATTAGAGAGGGCATCTCTCTTATTTATAGTGGGAGGTTTGCTATGTCCACACCCTATTTTATTACCACTTTTCTATCATTATTGGTTGTATCCCTGTGAGCTTGAATATGAGCTAAAAGCAGTTTGTTCTTCTAGTTGTTAGTGTTAGTTCGATTCAAATTTCTAAATCGAATCCATACTCATACAAAGAGGAAATTGGATTTGTACATGAAAACAACCAGAAAGAGAAAGATTAATTACTAGATGTTAGCGAAGGCGATTAATATCAAACGTAAGCCTTTTCAGCTTAAATGGAATATGGTAGGGCTGAACAACGAAACCGCCAAACTGCAAAACCAAACCAAAATCGCTTTTTGAAAACCGTTGGTTTGGGAACCAAACCAAACCCCTTCGAAGTGGTTTAGTTTACGTTTCAATCTTTGCAAACCATTTCAAACCGTTAAATCGTTTACTAATAAAATTTGAAAATAAATTAATTTAAGTTTTATCCGACTCAATTAAAACTAAAAAATCCCAATTAAAAAGTTACATACATATTAGATATAATTCCAATTAAACCCAATACACAAATAGATAATTATTAATCCCAATTAATTAAGGAAATCGTACTAAAATACCCATAAATCATTGCAATTGCGAATGTAAAACCCTCAAATTGGATGAAGCGTTGAACAGCTGTTGCTGAATCATATTCATCCTCCCCAATTAAGTAAATAACTAAATCTAGATTTTAATTCAGACTTACATATTTTTTCGTTTCACTAATAATTTTCTCGAATTTCGACTAAATTTTCAGGTTAGCTTATCCAAATTTTCTTATTTTTTTGATAATTATTTGTTATATTTTATTGGTAGTTATGTTATTTTCTTCTAATTTGTTACGGGATCCCTTAAATTTTTAGTGGACACTTTTTGTTTATTTACGTCCTAATTTCATGGTCAAGTTAGTGGACACTTTTTGTTTATTTACGTCCTAATTTCATGGTCAAGTCACTCAATTAATTATTTATATTTTAACTTAGTTTTTAGACTTTACTATTAATTACTGGAATGATTTGGTGGCTTACTTAAATGTTGTTTTGAAATTTTGACCAATGAGTCTTTTGACATATTACTTTGGTGTAAATTGAAAGCAAAAAAGTACAAGATTGTCACCCAAATTGTTAAAGATGTGTAATTTTCACAACTAATTCTGAGTCTACATTCCTTACTAATGGTTGGATTCTTCATTCTTTTTAAGAGTTACCTTGAGTGAAAATATGATTGAGTTAATGATTTTCCCTAAACATTGGTAGCAGAGTAAGAAGAAACCTATAGTAATTCTTCAATATTTAGATGAGGTAGAATAATTGAATAATTCACAAAATGTTATAAAATGTATTATTGTATTTGATCTTTCTATTCGTTTTCTTATTTAATTATTTTATTTCATTTAACAATAATCAATGATATCATGCACTATATTCTTATTTTTATGGAGAAAATGAAGCATGTGTTACAATTGCAAATGTTGCGTCAATTAGTATAAACTAATAGATTAAAATGTTTATATCATGTTGTTGCATTATAATGATTAGAATTATAGAACTTTGGTTAATTTGTAATATTTTTAATGATATTATTTATGTTTTAACGTGAAATTTTAGACTAATATTTATTACTTAATTTATTTGATATATGTTATATTTTTCTTTGTTAAACGTGGTTTTAAACCGAACAAAACTAAAAAAAGTGGTTTGGTTTGGTTTGAAAAAAATTCAAACCGTTTTAAGTGGTTTAGTTTGAAAATTTATCGGAAACTGTCAAACCGAATCGTGTCCACTCCTAGAATATGGAGTTCCTTTATTACTAGGCTACCGAACTCTATGTGGACGGTATACGCCTTATCGATCTTGCTTCTTAAATGAAGCCTCCCTCACCTTATGTATGTTTGGAGCGGGGATAGTGAACTACTCCTTGCCATATTATTACTTGTTTCTTATTTCCTGTTCTCCACAATTAGAAACATAATTGCGTGGTACGTAAGGGGCCTCCGGAACCAATAAAGGAAGGTTAATGCACTCAATCTTTAATAACGTCAATTTTTGCTTATTATAAACTAGGGTAAACGTGCTTACTTTTCGCGTTTGCTTGATGTACGAGGCGGGTATTCCACAAAATAAAAGCGCTAGACTCTTTAAAAGCGTTTTATTGTGTGCTTACTATAAACTAGGGTAAAACATGATCACTTTTAACATTTGCTTGATCTTCGAGGAGAGTGAATTCCCACAAGACAGAAGTGCTAGATGCCTGGTCCTTTCTTTAATCAACAAAGCTGCTTCCCTTGCTAACCCTTCTTAGAGATTGCATTGCTAGGTGTGATACCATCCCTTCTCGCCATGGAAAAAAGTCCAATAGCAGCTGATTTTAGCTTTGAGTGCTTATTCCTTTTATTCCCAGCTACAGTGATCAAGAGCTGATTTTCTATCATTCTTATAGTAAGAAGGTCAATTGAAGCCAACCCATCTCTGCCAATCAAGCATTCCTATCTTTGAAACAACGGCTTCTTCTAGCATACTTACCATCTACTTGCTAAGTACATTCAGATAAAAAAATGACCACAATACCACCCATCTTGTCAAATGTAAGAGAACAATTATCTTTGAATTATTAGTAGTTCCAGGACAAATGAGCGTATTCGGGAAGTAAAAAGAAAATTACCGAAATTATACTTTATTCATACATTATGAGAACCATATCATATTAGTTGAATAATCAAATCTAAGGATAACTTTGCTAGTTCAAATTAAACTTCAAAAACTAGTTAACCACAAAATCAATTAATGAAAATTATTTGCCTAGAACTTATGACTCGCTTCTTAATCATGATCCAAGATTACTCGAGCATTGTTGTGGATTACAAGCATATCTAACTTCTAAGTGCACGTATAGTACACATTACTGGACAGAACTCTACACCACAGTAGAATAAACAAGATTTTAACCCTCTTTTTCCTTAATACTGCCAGACTGCCACTACTATCAAATCTTCGCATAACATGCTATATAATGTAAATGCCTAAAGCCTTTGGTTTCAAATAACTCATTAATGTTCCCAAGTGTATCTGATAAGAGCTTTTAGCAGGAAATGAATAATTAACAACAAACTACCATGCATACTGACAAGAAAAGGAAAAATTGAATGAAGTCTGAATCCAATGGTCAACATAATCAGACTTGTGATAATACATAACGTTTCAATTAAATTTTCAAATAACAACAGCACATTTTTCAAAGCTTCAAAAATGTAAATTAATCTAGAATCCCTTCACCGTAAAATTCAAGACTGCCCGCAATGAAACTACATTCATTTCCCTCAAAGGGACTCTGTAAAAACTACTTTTCACCAAATGGCTTCTCGCCAAAAGACGATAATTAGACAATTAGCAAAGAAACATAAAAGTACATTCTCAAACAATTTGGAATCTAGATTCAAGAAATAGCCACAAAAAATTATTCAACAAATTAGTTAAAATTGATAATTGGGCTAAGAAAAGAAAAGGGATCCGAGAGAAAAACCTCGTCAATTTGTTTTGAATCAGTTTATAGACGGCTGATAAGGGATTCAGGTACAAGGGGTTGATTGATTCCTCGAAGCGTTGAATTCTGAAAGAAAGAATTTCTGTTTAACTGTGCGTGTGTGAAGAGTTGACAAACCGATGAAAGGTCCACATATTTTCTCCCGTCAGAAACAAAATCTAGTTTGGCACATATTAAAATCGAATTAAAATTAAAAAATTAATCGTTATGATTGATTTTTATTAGACGAGTGAAATTCATATATTTTTAATTTTAATTGACTTTTAATTTTTTACCGAACAAGCATCTTAATGTGTTTATGTAAAAAGTTGTTTTAAAATTATTGTGAGTAGTTATAATTTTTTAATAATTGCATCAAATTTTAATTAAATTCAAAAACCTCAAAGTTTGTTCATTGGCACCTATATTCTTAACAATTTTCGTCAAATTTTTATTTTCAACCTTCTATTAATTAATACACATTATTATCTTAACAGTTTGCATCTAAGAATTCGTTGAGAACGTAAAATACTTACTATTGTGCCATATTTTAAAAGATAATAAATACAAAATTGCCGTTATCAAAACATGAAAATGGAACACTGAGAGAATCCATAGTCAACAATGAGATATGCTGATTAATGGAAGTTTGAGCTTTCGTTTGTTTCTCATTTTTCAT
>CAIGRK010298161.1:0-14913 GCA_903798315.1 Fraxinus greggii | reverse complement strand
CAAAAGGGTGAAGAATATATAATACTATTTATCTAGAGTTTAGATAAATAGCATTATTCTTACTTTAGTAATGCATATATTGTGGATAATGACACATATAGTGTAGAATTGAGTGACAAATAATGTACTTGTAAACATATTAAAATATATGATTTAATATAAATTTTCACTATTTATAAAAAGAATTATAAATTATTTAGGCTGTGTTTGATAAGTTACATTTTCCATGAAAAATGGAAAATATTTTTCACTTTCCAAGATTTTGGCTGTTTGATGACAATATTTTCCACGGAATTCCATTTCCTCCCCCCACTCCTCACGCGCCCCTTTTAGCCACCTTTCAAGGAAAATGTTTCCTTGATATTTTGGTGGTTTTTTGTTTTCCACCCACTTTTTTTTTTTCATCCAATTGGAAAAAATTCTAGATACAATAGTAAAAAAATTTATTACTTTTATTAACAATTTTCATGTAAAACAAAGCCAAACGATTGGTACTCGGTATAGTAATTTTTTAAAAATATTTTTATTTTTTTTTATTTAGCAATTGGAACAAATTCTAAATTCAATAGTAGAAAAAAATATCACATTAATGGACAATTTTTATGGAAAAAAAAACAAATGGATATCAAACTTTCAACATTTTCAGGTGGAAAATTATATCAATCAAATACAATTAATTATAATTCCCAATAAAACAATTTTTAAGCAATTCAATTCACTGAAATTTATTTTCTTTTCACCAATTTTTCACATTTGCAATCAAACAGACCCTTAGTGTCTGTTTGATTCCCATTGATGGGAAAAAAGGGTGTCAAATACTATTTTTAGGAGTATGTATGGTTAAAAAATATGAAAAAAAAATTATAAGAAATTGTAAAATATTTTATTATATAAATTATAATTAAAAATGATCATATAACAAATCATAAAACAAATTAATGAAATTCAAACTGGCCTTATTATCTCCTAAATATATATTAGAGTATGTGTAAAAATATAGTTAGGTTTCTTGATTCAAAGTAAAATATAGTTAGTTTTCTTGATTCAAAGTGAAGTGAGTAACTGTGTGTAAGAAAAGGGACAGACACGACATTGACATTAAAGTAAGGACAGTGGCAGTCTTTTGATCTTCAAATCATACGATGCATAAACAGTTTTATAATTCCTTTCACATGCTGCCTGCCTGTGATTCGGATTCTATTCAAATCACCGCCAAACTCATCATCCTGTGAATCATTTCCATGCTATTTCTTTCTTTGTTCTCATCTTATACCTCCTCACACACACTGGCCCATGAAGATAATACCAGTTTTTTTCGTTTGTCTTATAAATATTTTTATTGTCGAGATTATATTTAAGAAAATGTAAGTAAAATTTATATTTTTTTTCAACTATACTGATTACATTTTCTTGATCTATGCAAAAATAAAAGTAATTATATTCAATTTTATTAGATAATATACGACAATGACCCAATGTCACATTAACTAATATATAACATCGTTGGAACTAAATAACATTACTATTGCTCATATTTTTTACTTAGATATGACTTGACATAATTTTTTGGAGATGAAACTACAAAGCGATGCATATTTAAAGTGGTACTATAATTTTTCAGCCGAGATCGAGATCTTTAGATGATCAAATCGAGCGAACTACACGTAAAAGAATGACATGAAATGAATAATATGTGCATTGAGTAATGAGAATGACCTTCGAGACTATTAATTAATTAATTTATATACTCTCCTCTTTTCGAGTATCGTGTGTAAATAGAAATATGTGTAATTTTATTAATTTTGTTGAGAATCCATTTTATTTGAGTCATTAGTCGCATGATTTGATTTTGATTTATACAATTTACATGAATTTTTCCAAATCGGATGAGAATGAGAATTTTTACAACAATTAACAATATTTCACACATAAAATTGACACTTGATAGAGACAACTCACTCTCCCCAACATTTTCTTTATAAAAGGGTATGAAAAAGATTTGATTTATACTACAATCAAAGCTAGTCATTTTCATTTCGCGACTACTTACTCGTACGACTAATTAAATTCCGCAACAGTTAGAATAGATAAAATGACGATTTTTCAAAAAGGGAAAAGAAGAAAGTCACGTCCAATTGTCATGGAAAACTCTCAAGTAAATGAAAATTTTTGTTTTAGAAAAGTCAACACTTTGATTATTCTTAGAAATAATTCCACAAATCATTTACAAAGCCAGTCAATCTAAATACACAGTGATAAGACTAGCCAACAAATCAGTGAGAGAATGCTAAATGAAACATAATATACTTTATTTGTACAATTCATGGTTACATTAATTTTCCTATATAAATTTTTCATCTTCACAATCAGAAACCTTCTTCAAGCTCCTACCATCTCCACTGGAGAATCGGTGATTGACAGAGGTTCGACTTTATGCTTTCCGTGTTTTGGTTGATGCTGCGACCAATACGCATGGGCGGCTAGGACTCTATCCAACAACTCCTGTGGCACAGGCTCTCCCCTTCGTTGTTGAGGGGCTATGCTTGCAGTATGAACTAGGGTCTTCCATTTATCCTATAAACAACCAAAACCCGTATTAGACGCGCAAAGTGATGATTATTGATTCGCTAATCGGATAAAGTAAAATAGTATTAACCTAATCCATCCCATGTGATTGTTCATTGGTTTCTAATGCAATCATTTAGCACTCTACCAATATTATAAAAGCCTAAAGCATGTGGAGTTGTCATAGGATAACTTCTTAGCCAAACATAAATATATTCAGCCATGTTAAAAAGAAAGCGTCAATTATAAAAGATTTATATCATATCAGACACGAGATCTCAATTAAGATACCAAGTGAAAAAAAGGGTCCCAAAACATAAGCACAATCTCAAATCGAATACTGTTTAAATGATATTTCCAGATAAAAGTAGATTATGGATATACCTTCAAGTCCACATAAGTTCTATGATCTGCATCCTCAAATGCGCGCATTTTAACATTGCGCCACCTGCAAAAGTAAAAGGAGGTGAGAATTTCAAATTCCCTGGGATGCACAAGGGAAAAATCATAATATGTTCTCCCCCATACCATAAATATTTTTATTTCATGGTTCCCACACAATGTTCTTACCTTCCAGTTCCCAGTTTTTCTACTGCTTCAACCAGTGCTTCCACTTCTGTCACAGAGAAGGGTCTCCTAGTCCTACGCTGTGAAAGTTCATTATGTTTACGTTTTGAGTTAAAGGGAACCACTGCAAGTGCCTCTATATTCATTGGAGGAACTGGAATCAAGGCCTTGGAGTCGGGCAACTCTCCATCTTTCAATGAATCGATAGGGGTCTTTGGGAAGGGTATTAATTCCTGGTTGTTCCCAATATCATTGTCCAACTTCATAACAAGAGGAGGATCAAGTGAGGCATTGGAAACGCCTGAATCAAAAATTTGACTGGCTGTAGACCTGAAAAATAAGATACATGATTAGTAGGACATCGTATGTCCACATGATTTCATTATTTTTATCATTTGGGGCCATCTAAGATATCGTTTGTAGAAAACTGTGTTTCTAACTTGTCCAAAAATGAGCTCGGTGAAATGAAAATATTTCTATGTCCCTATTGTTTCATTACCCATGCCGATAACGAAGTGCAATAATTGAGAAGCAAGTCATGGAGTTTTGAATTTAGTATCGAGATGAGTAACTGTTATTCCTGTGGAAGCTAAGCAAAGCACATCTGTTGGAGAAAAGATTTCTAAAATCAAAATCATACATTTCTTTCTGGCTTGTTCGAATTAGACTCCAAACAAAAAATAACAAGGCTAAAAACATTACAGTACCTGGATGATAGTAGATCTGCATCACATTGTAATACCAGAGGCAGATCTTTTGGAGTCCTCTGTCCAGAAACATGTGCAAAACTTGGCTCCAAGGCGAAACCAAGTGAATCAAGGTTGCTACTTTGAGAAATACCAGCCTGCTGAAGAGTTCTATTGTCATCTCTAACCTTCTTCCCTTGAAGAACTACACCAACTTGTAGTCCACTTCCAAGAATAGCAGTAACCGCCTCCATGACCATCCTCTGTGGCAAAAAAAGGTTAGAAACTAGCTGACTTAAAATTAATCAAAGGGATTAACTTTGCAAATTCCATTAAAGAAGTGAAATTCAAGAACTAGGGTTATTTCTAAATGCATGCTAATTACAGGTACTGGGTATCTAAAGATAAGAATGCATGTTAGAAAATCAGGAAAAAACCCTAAATTTCAGATTTCATACATTATATGAAATGAATAACAATGAAAGAATGCAAACCTTCAGAGAACCAACGGTAGCAGTTTCAGGAACCTCAATGTAAAGTTCTGGCACCCTGAATGACTTGATGCTAAATTTCACTGAATGAAGGGAGAACATACGTGTTAGAACTTCTTTGAACAAAACATACACGTAAAGATGAAAAGGCAAGTGTATATAAATCCATATGAAAAAGAATCTGGTACCCTTAGAGTCCTTCGATTTTTGACGAGCTTTCACTGAAGCTGACAATCCACTTTCTGCAAGAAAATAACAATTATATATATTGGAAGACTGCATAACACTAGAACTTCCAATTCCAGACATGATAAAGACCTTTATGAAAGATTGAAGCTGAGCTACTCTTATCTCCCCTCATCTCCTTTTCAGGTAAATTAGAGACACTTTCGCTGCTCGCCTCTTGGTCATATGCAACTTCAAAGCTGTGATCAAACAATTTCCTTTTCTTAATTGGGACCCAGTGACATCTTTCTCTTTTGCAAATGTTTTTCCTGTATCGGTAAAAGGACTTCATTCCCTCACCTGATAACAAAAATCAGGTGGGAGAAATTGGATAATCAGTTACACATATAGAAAAAATTTACGAACATACAGAAATTCAAGCTTATAAGACTCAGATAAATACTTTAACACCACTTACTGGAGTTATAAAATTCACGATCTCTGATTTTTGGAGCTACTTTCCTGTATTTTGATGTCAGCATCTTCCTTGTTCTATGGTATCCGTTGCACAGTTGTAGCCTAAAGGGCCTTATCTTGGTGCAAGGTTTATTGCACCCAAAAGAATTTTCGTCATCATCTCTAATACCTAACTTTACATCATTCCTGCGCTTTTGAAACAGAGCACCAGGAATAGGGTCCCCACACAAGGACAGCTGTACACTACTCTCTGAGTTAATCAGTACATTATTATTCACACATTCCTCGATTGGATCCTTTACACTGGATTTGTTAGCCATGGTTAAGTCACCTACCTGCTCTCTTTCATCCACTAAATGTTTTTCTGGTCCATTGTCCATCTTAGGATCATAAATATCACCAACATCATTGGAGCCTCCGTCTACTTTACAAGGGAAGGTTCCATCAGAACTTTTGTCCTTACACATTTCCAACTTCATATCATAATCAACTTTTCTTGACAAATCGCAACTCACAAGTGCTGAAGTGTGATCCAAGATAGAATCATTTTCTGCTCGTGGATGTTCCTCGACAATTGATAAAATATTGCGATCTTGAACAGAAATTTCTGGAGAAAATGCACTCTCTGCACAACTTCCCTGGTCAAAGTACTTCAATTTCAGGGCTTTATCATTTTCAGGTAGCCTCGTCTTTTTACCATCTCGGCAAAAGCCAGGATGCACTTTCACTTCGGCTGCATTACTTGAAGTGGAGCTTTCACTCTCTTGTAACAACTTGCCAGCTACAGCTGCAAGTAATTCAAATGCAGAAATTGTGCTGTCTTCCACCAATTTCTTTTGTGGGCTTCTCCTCTGGGAAGACAAATAAAGAAGAGATGCTTGCATACATTCCGAATAATAAGGACAGTAGAATAAATATAAGCTTAAACACAAAAGCACGTGCTCACCCTAATTGATCTAGGTGCTCTAGGAATAACCGGGACTCGATAGCCACTGAATCCATAATCCTGCCTCTTCTTTGACACCATAACTCAGGCAGCATGCCAAGATAAGATCATTAAATACCGTGGGGTAATGGTTGAAATCACCCACAATCTATAAAACATTCCACAAGCATTTAATCAATGAATACAAATAACAGGAACATGCAAATTGCAGAGATAATAAGAAATAATAAGTGAATTAAGACCAGTAGCAGACAGAAATCTAGAAACCAAAGAGTGAAGTATGATTACTTCATAGGGTGAAATCTATGAAAACCAAAGAATGAAAATAGAAAATTAAAAAATGATCTACAATTGATATATAGCCTTTCCAGTCTCTCTAATGCACCCAACTTGAAACGAACAGTTTTTTTTTTTTCTCTCCCTTTTCTGTTTTACAACCACCAGTTTGTGACCTCCTTATTCATCAAATAATAGAAGTTTATCTCAACAAATAGATAACAAGTCATCCAAATTATGCCAAAGGTAGACAACAACTACATTTCACTTGAAGATCAAAGACAGCAGTCATAAACATATAATTGATCACAGATCTTATAATAAAAACCTTTTAAAATTAGCCCTTTCAAAAATAATCAAATAATTCACCAGAAAATCAAGTCAAAATGGATCTTAATAGACTGGACCATTCACCGTGTGAAATTATTGCACATGGCAGGACGTTGTTTAGCAAAACTTCTACAGAATGGCATCAGGAAAAGATTGTTGAAAAAAATAATAACAGAACTTCAAATTCATCAGATCCAGTAATATGAACCGTGGCTCTCCAACTGAAATTCAGATAACTGGAAGTTTCATCAAATATAAGAGATGCAAACGTAGAGATTTAAAGGAAGTTTCTTCAAATTCCAAATTCACTATTCAGTTTATTCAAAGCAGAACTTTCATTTTGAATTTAATCCAAAGCAATCGAATGAAAATTATAGAATTTTACAGACGATCAGATATCTGCAGGATCGACTTCAATTTCACCAAAACTACGAGGAAAAAGTCGCCTGATTTCCATAATTCTACATGCTGATCAAATCTACACTTCGGAAATAATTCTAAACCCAAAATCTAACACGGAAAATTGAAATCTCAAATCAAAATTCAAATCCAATAAAGAAGAGGGGAAAAAAAGGATTAATACCTGCCGATTGATTGATTTGATTCTATATACGCGTATGCTAGTTTTTCTTTGCTCCTTCTGTACAGATTCCAAGATACGAATTTACGTAACGCAAATGAACAATTCCTTGAAAAGAGAAAAAATTGTGATCGGGACAAGAATTTTAAAAGAAAAATGAGAAAAAAAAATGGAGTTTTTATAGGTTATAAAACCTCTGGGTTTGCGAAAACCAACGAACCAACCAAACACGAAACAGTGCTAACCCCCCATCTGTGGGTAATGTTTTGTCCGGTTGGCCCCACAACCGGACCAGCCGGTGAGGGGCAAAGTTGTCCGGTCAAAATTTGCCAACATGTGGCCGCCCTCTGGGCTGACCTTCTCATTCCCTAATCTCACGTGTTTTGTGCGATGTGGCGTGTTTGTGAGGGGAAAGTTGGACCATTTAGCCCCTGTTTGTCTATTATTTTTTTCAAAAAAAAAAAAAATCAATATATTCATTTTCAACCACACAATCATTTAATAAAATATTCAATTTTTTACTACACATTCTCAAAAAATTCAAAACAATATTTGAAAAATAAAATTAAATAAATAAAGCCATCAAAAAAAAGGCTTAATATCTCAAATGTCACAAATATTTTTCAATTATCACCAAGTCCCTGTTTGGTGAGGATTAAAAATCAGATTTTCAATAGATTTTGATAAAAGTTGATGAAATGCAATTGAAAAATTGTGAAATTCATAAAATATATTATTAAAATTAATTATTGACTTGATTTTAATTTCTACAAAATATGGGCTAAATTTCGAAATCTTTTCGAGTTATCACTGAACTTATTAAACTCTATATCTCATTGTCACTTGTCATTTGACGTTTTAAAATTAAAGAACTCCATAAAATTAACGGAATATTATCTCATCAATCATTTCATCTACCATTAAGTAACTTTTAAAACGTCAAATGATGAATTAATTATTCTCATACTATTTAGAACCACCCTATATCTATCTCGCAGATAGAATGTACCGCGTGGCAATGTGAGTATTAGTGTGTGTATTATGTCATTTGTTATTTGATTTGATAGTATTTGATATGTTCTTTATGTTATTTTATTGAAGTAATCATGTTATTCATCTTCAATTAAAAGCCCTTTTGAGCCCCATGTTTTAGGTAAAATGCATTTTGAAATAACAAATTGATAGAGAATGTGTAACTAAAAATGAAGGAAAAGTTTTAGATCGTGTGTAATATTATTTTATTAAAAAATACGTGGTTAAAAATAAAAGAAAGAAAATATATTTTAAAATAACATGGATCAAACAAGGTCTAATAAAGAAGTTACTTTTTTCGTACCATAATTCATATGAATCATTTATCTCAGTTCTTTATAGTCCAATCTTAGTTAATTTGGTTAGAATGCAAATAACTTCATCAAGAATTTTAATTTATGAGGCGGTTGACTCGACATTAAGAGCTTGTTTGGAAGGAATTTTAATCCGATTTTAATTGAAAATATAGTCGTTATTTGATCTCACTCGTCTAATAAAAGTCAACAATAACGGCTGATTTTTCAATTTTAATCCGATTTTAATTTCTGCCGAACACGTCCTAGTAGATAATTCCTACTTCCTACGTACAAGTCTAACATTGAACAGTTTAAAATACAATTAATTTTCGTCCAATCACCTAATATCACATGCTTAAGTTTTTTTTGTCAAAACTTTCTGAGAAAATAGATTTATCCACTTTCAATCTATTCTGAAATTTGTATAATATAATACATTTTTTAAGAACTCGCGAAGGCACTTCTCAAATACCGTGTTATCTTTAAAAGGTGAAAAAGTTTTATTTATGGGTAATTAGCACATAACGTCCCCATATTTAATTGTTATTGGGAAAAAGTTCATACTTTTCATTTTTTGGCATTTCACTCTTATTTCCACCGTTAATTGCACAAAAGGTCATTTCCATCTATTTCTCAATTAAAAATTGTGAAATAACGAATATACCATTCCTTTTAAATAAAACAAAAAGAAAAAGAAAAACTAATTGCAACCATAAAACTAATAGCAATCATACTCCCAAATTTTTTAAAAAGTGCAAATGAGTCGCACATAAATTATTAAAAGGGTAAATAGTACATAATGTCCCTATTTTTCATCATTATTGCGAAAAACGTCCATACCTTTCATTTTTTGGCATATTCACCCTTAATTACACATTTAATTGTGCAAACCATCGTTTCCGTCAATTTTCATCAAATTTCTCAATAAAAAACTGTGAACTAATGCATATATTATCCTATTTAAATAAAAAATATTTTTTTAATTTGTAATTCTTTAATAATTTATTTGGAGCTCGTTTGCACTTTTAAAAAAATGAGAATATGGTTGCAATTAATTTTTTAGTTTTTTCATTTAAATATGAGAGTATATTCGTCATTTCACAGTTTTTTATTGAAAAACTGGATAAAATGGATAGAAATAATGGTTTGCGCAATTAAATGTGTAATTAAGGGTGAAAATGAAAAAAAAAAAAAAGAAGGTATGAACGTTTTTTGTAATAATAGTGAAATGTAGAAATATTATGTGCTAATTACCCTTTTAATAATTTATTTGGGAATCATTTGCGTTTTTCATAAAAATTTGGGATTATGATTGTCATTAGTTTTCTTTTTCCTTTTTGTTTTATTTAAATAGAAGGATATATTCGTTATTTCACAATTTTTAATTGAGAAAATGGATGAAAAGAATTTTTTGCGTAATGAAATGTGAAAATAAGGGTGAAAATATCAAAAAATAAAAAATGATGATATTTTTCACAACACCAATGTAATGAGGGGACATTATGCGCTAATTATCCTTTTATTTAGCTATCATGGTTGAATAAAAAACTGAAAAACTTCTTTACTCGCATCAACGATCTCACGTGTCCCGATCAAAGAATCCATGTATTGATTTCCTCTAGGGAGTGGCAGTAACAAATTCTGATTGCAGATAATTTTTAAATACATACATTTTAAAATTAATTTAACATACCAATCATGAGTCTTCCATTTAACCCATGCTTGGCGGCCATTATTGCTAAAAAATAACGTTTTAAATAATAATTTTTTGAAAAATATGCAATTAAAAAGGAAAAAATAAATTTGAATTTACGTTTAAAATATTTTATTGTATAAATGTGTAATTGAAAATGAATATACGAATTAAAGTGTTTTGAAATAATAATAGTTAAACAGGAGCTTAGTATCACTTAAGCTTGTGTTGTAGCATAATTGACACTAGATAACCTTATTCTAATATACATTATACATATGATCTATTAAATATCGATATTTAACTTATGTTAAATATTAATAACATGATTAATTCACTGATAGACACGTATATAATTGGTTTCCTTATTCAATTATCTGCCGATGAATTGATATATAGATAGTTGTCAGATCACCGACAATTTCATTTTATTTTTAATTCCTATAATTTTCATATGTCATTGATACACGAGTTCTAAATGTTTGTATCTTATTTTTCTTTATATATATCGATGAACAAGTTAATTTTTAATAGTTATTTTACCAACGTCGAATTTTCTGTTGGTATTTAGTTTTTATTCCTATATTATTGATGAAAAATTTGTAAAAGATTAAATTTATTAAACTATTGTTATTTAATTACATCATATCTTACTCGAAGGTAATATTAATTTTTTTATATTTTATTACTTTATTTAATAACGAAAATTCTATGATTATGAAGAATCTTTTAAATTATCGTAAATGAGAAAACTCCGTCGTTAATCTCAAATTATTATTGTTGAATATGGTATCATAAATATTTATTAATTTATTTTTTATTTGTATGTTAAACAACAATTTTATCTATAAAAAATTGATATATTTAAATAATTTATTTAGTAACTGCAAAAAAAAAAATTAAATAATTTATTTAGTCAGCCGCCTAACTTGACATAGGTTGAGCCGAACCTGATTGAATAAAATCATTCAACCAAAAAATAACATTGAACTCCATCAATATGGCAACTTGCTTACTCTTTTCTTCCTTCCCATATTCTTTTAGGAGTTATCTGACTAGAAAATTAAAGATAAGAGCACTAGAAACACGTTTTGTTTGATATTTATGTCATCTTCAATCCTGTACCAAAATTTGAGGTAAGTTTTTTCACTATTTTGCACCAAAATGAACAGTATTTAATCATTTTCTTCATTTTTTGTATACTTAGCAATTTATTTATTTGGAAAATTATTTATTTATTTTATAACTATATAAATTATAAGTAAATAATTACATTAAATTAACGAAAATATTGAATTCATTAATACGTTCAAAAAGCATAGTACAATTAATAGAAGCACCGCAACTAAGAAAATATTAAACAATGTCATTAAAAAATAGTACAATACGTTTCGAATCCCAATATCATGATATTACGAAATTGAATTGGTGTTCCAATTTAATATCCCTATATCATTATTAAAATTTATTTACAAATGCACATAATAATAATATTGAGAATAAAGATTTATTGTTTTACAAAAATGAACGCAAATATGATAACCATATATTTTTGCAAAGTAAAAGCGAAGGGCGGAATGGCATTTAACCATTTTGGTGCAAAATGTGCAAATGTTGGAGAATATTTGCACCAAATATTTGGTGTAATTTGGTGAATCATAAGCCTCTGTTTGCTAGAAATTAAAATTCAAATTTTAATATAAGTTAAAGTCAATAATTAATTGTATTCACATATTTTATAGGACCCACAACTTTCAATCACATATTTCACCAATTTTTATCAAAATTTATTAAAATTTTGATTTTAATCCCAACCAAACAAGGACTGAATTCTTTTCTACAGGCAATAGTGTTTATTTTATATTTGTTTACATAAACTATTTCTAGTTATTTTTTATACATAATTAAAATTGATATAATACTAAATTTTATCCAATTTTTACTATATTCAAATATCAAGAAATTTAGCCCATGTTTGGTAATTATTCTTTCAATTTTTTTCACTCATTTTCAACGACACATTCTCACAATAAAATATTCTTCATGTGAACCCAAAATTTTTTTCTATCTTTTAACTACACATTCTCCAAAATTTTACTATTCAAAAATTTATTCTTTAAAAAAAGACGGTCAAACAAGGGGCTTGAGTAGAGCCTCATTTTTTAATAAAACTGCATTTTGAAACAGTGACGTAATGGAGAATGTATAGTTAAAAAATAAGAAAAAAATTTGAGTTTGCGTGTAATATTATTGTATTGAGGAATGTGCGACTGAAAATAAGATAAAGAAAAATGTATCTTAGAAATAATAGAGATCAAACATGTGTTCAATGAAATGTAGAATTAAGTGACTCATTTAATTGTACATCATATTTAATTCACTTAGTGTTATGTAAATTGGTGTAGTGACACCATTAGTACTAAATATCATTACTCTAACAACTACATTCGCCTCAATTACTGGTCCGACACCACATGTTGCGAGGCGTGTATTGTCATACTTTATATAATTCTAGCACGAGCAACGTATAGACACATTTAAGAAATGCAAAGCTGCATATGCAGATTTTAGAATAGAAAATTAACATAATTATGTATAGTTTAACCTCAAATTATCTTAATACAACTAATAATCACTCGTTTAGTTCAAAAAATTTCACTTGCTAAAGTCAAATATAAAAAGTGAGAACTAGGGGGAAAAAAAAAACCTGAAAATTAATAGGTAATTTATATAACTCAAAAGAATTTTTGAATTATCGATGCACTTGTATTTGCTTTCTACTTTTTTGATAGATTTCGTGTCAACTTGTTCTTGTTTTATCGTTTTTGTGTTCATGCCTCTTAGCTGTCACCTAATTGTCAAATTTTACAGACTTTGACTAATAGAAAAATATTTTTTTTGAAAATTTAATTTTTTACTTATTGACTTAAATGTAAACCTTTTAAGCTCATGTTTGAATATGCTTAAAAGTAAATTTTCTAAAAAATAAGTTAAGGCCAACTTATCACAAAAGTAAGTGTCCTTAGTGAAAAAAGTAAAATCAAAACTCGTGTTTGGCATGTATTTATAAATGGTTTATAATCGGTCAACAGAAATTTTATTCACGTGTTACGTGGATCAATAAGTATTATTTATTTTTTCACCATTGTTTCTATTTATTTATAATTAAAATTGTTATAAACAACTCCCAAACATGCTAATCTAAAAATAAATTAAATTTACTTTGTAGTGCCACTGTCAAACATACTAATATACCAAACACGTTTATAATAAATATTACTTTATCAATCCCATAAAAATAGATTTGCTTTTTTTTTATTTCTCATATCCCAAATTATAGTTCACTCTCTTTGTTAGAATATAGTTGATTTTTTCATTTTCTAATGTACCCCTATTTAATATGTATTGTTATCAATAAATATGAGTTACTCTTATTTAAAAAATTATTTAATATAGGCGTATATTAGAGAAAATGTTTAAAAAAAAAATTATTAGTGAGCTAAAAAATAAATGATTGGGATAACAGCAAAAACCTTCCTAGAAGCGTTTTCCTGTGCGATATACTACATATCTATTGAAAATCGCAGAAAACCTTTTTGTTTGAAACATTTTTGAGCGAAAAATCCCCTACCATCAAAATCAGTCAGATCTGTCGTTAAAAAATTATAATTTTAGTAGCCAAACTTTTTATTTTTATACAAATTAAATCCAAATTTTTTATATGTGCTATCTAAAATTTCAGATCTTTAAAATTTTATTTTTCATCCACCCTACACCACTTCATCTTCTTACCAAAAAATCCAGGCAAATCATCTTTCTCCGAAAATCCTTGGAACTAAAGAGTTCATTCGATGACCTAGAGTGGAAGCCCAACGCTTGGAGAGTTCGTCCTAACTAGGCCTTTGCGGGAGACGATGTAAAGTGATTTTTGTACTGTTTTTTAAATGGGTTTGATAGGATGATGTGGAGTGCAGAAAAAGGAGAAGTGAAGCATTAACGATTACAAGGAGAATTATGATCTTTGACAACTAACTACTGACCGTACTTTGCACGTACAAGGAAAAATTTTCGTCTATGTATTTTAGTTTTGGAGAAGAAGATGAAGTGGGGTTGGGGTAAAAAATAAAGTTTTAAAAATTTGGGATTGTAGATAATATATATAAAAAATTTGGATTTAATTTGTAAAAAAAAAATAAAAAAATTTGGGTACTGAAATTGTAATTATCTTTTTTAATTTTGACATTTTTATTGTTTTTAACTGTACATCGACAGATCTTGACAACATAAAGGTTTTTTGCACAAAATATTTCAAACATGGAGGATTTCTACGATTTTCAATAGGTAGAAGGTATATCGTACATGAAAACGTTTTTAGAGAGGTTTTCTGCTGTTAATCCTAAATAATTATTGAAAGAATAAAATAAAGAGTTTGTTAGAGTGTATAAAGTTTGTTAGAGCGTATAAATAATTAGATAAATAGTATCGGGGATCCCTAACCTTTAAACCTTGTGACTCTCGGTTCGAAACCTTTGATTTCTAACACCTTGGGTTCCTAACATTTAAAAAGCACGAGCATTAGCCTTCTTTTAGAAAAGCTATAGTTTACCCCTTTCAAATTAAATAGCCAAAATTTTCCTAAAATAACTAATTTACCCCTTTCAAATTAAAATATGAAAATAGAACAAGAAAGAAAAAAAGAAAAAAGAAACCAAACCATAGCCGAATGGTCAGATTCTTCTTCTTCAACAATTTATCACCTCTCTTTGTTTGTATGCACAAGAAAACCCAAAGATATCTCGAAAGAAATCC
>CAIGRK010298146.1:0-14286 GCA_903798315.1 Fraxinus greggii | reverse complement strand
TTTTTTTTTTTTTTTTTTTACTTGCCATTCATTTTAATTTTCTGGTTCTACTCGAGATAATGGTCCGTTTGATTGTAAGAATGAAATTTAGGTGGAAAGAAAATAAATTATATGGAATTGAATTGTCTAGAACTTGTTTTATTGAAAATTGTCAATTAATTGTGTTTGATTGATATAATTTTGCACCTGAAAAATATTGAAATTTTGGATCTTTTGGTGTTCGCTTGACTTTATTTTCCATGAAAATTGTCCATTAAAGGGATATAATTTGTTACAATTGGGGATATAATTTGTTTTCATTGCAAAAAAAAAAAATTAAAATTAAAAAAAGCTGCATAGAACACCAATTCCCACCAAAGTGGTGGGAATTGATTTACCTCAAAAAGTAAGAAAATGTAGCAAACCAAGAAAATGTGAAAACCTAATTACCTAGAAAATGTTTCCTATCAAACACTTTAAAAATGGAAAATGGCAAAAAAAATATCCATCTTTCATGGAAATCTTACCCAATCAAACAGAGACTACGAGTAGTAAAAGAAGAAAAAGAAAAGAGACTCGACTATTAAATTTTTCCAAACCATTTGGTTTCCACTTGTTGTACTTGGGGCAATGGCGAATCAAATAGGAAGCAAAGAGACTCGACTATTGAATTCTTTAAGCACTGTTATTGTTATGGACAACATCTTTGAATTCGTTTCATAATTTATGGAAAAAAAAGGAACTCTATTTTGGAATTTAAATAAATTATAATGTCCAAGTGTCTTCAATATTTGGACCATGATTTGATTAAGTCCATGTTTTGTATAAATTAAAATTTTCATTATCATTCTTCTATTCTTTTTCAACCACACATTTTTGAATAAAATAATATTTTTCATCACATCAATAACTTTTCCTTCTTTTTCAACCACAAATTTTCCATCAATCTACTATTTCAAAATACATTTTTCCAAAATAATGTGGTTCAAACACACGGATTTGTCAAGGCTAAGTATAATTTTTAATAAATGCACTAAATTTTAATAGCGTGAGAGTTCTATTCATTATCACATTTATATTATAAATTCTTTTTATTGATAATCTCAAATTAAGAAAAGTTATGATAGTTTATGTCCAAAACTTGTTAACATAGAGTCGAAAGAATTATTTGCATCTCGTCTTTTTAGTTAATTAAAAAAAAAATACAAAGTCAAGGCTAAATTTTTGCCTGTAGTTTTATAGCTTTTTAACAGTATTTTTAGACAAAAATCGTGATTAAAGAAAAAAATTTACTAATGAAAGAAAGATTAAAGATATGAATATGCTGAAAAAAAGTTTAAATATAAACGTCACAATGAATAAATGTTAGGAATCTTTAATAATTAAAATATGGTCTGCTTATAAAAGTGGCAGCGTCCTATTGTCAACTTAAATAATTCAATTTTCATAATGGGCATGCTCCAAATTATTCAGTTTAAGACCATTGTCTATTGGTTTGTTAAGCTTAAGCCAGAAATGGAGTATTATCTCATTAAAAGTTGAAAAATTGAATTTTTTTAACCATACTATTTGTTTTTGTTGACCTCAAAAAACTTACCTCCCCCGTGACCAACAACTTACTATTTTAGGTAGATATATTCTTGCACACTTAGAACACACCGTTAGTTACCCATGGACTTTTCAGGTTAGTCGATGATATGCAAATGAAAAGTGGAACATTATCGTAACGGGAACCACCAGAATCTTTATAAAAGGGGAAAGGAGAAAACAAAGTATATATTTTGTGTGTGGACTTGCATTACCTTCAAAATAGCATTAATTGTGTGTATATATAGGAAAAAAGGTGGATTTGGGGCCATTAGATGGAGAGAAACGTGGCCTCATCTACTAGCCAAAGTGTTACCTCCTAGGTATCAATCAATCCCTAGGTGGGCTGGAATTTAGTGGCCCTGATAAGTAGATTCATAACTTGACTCTTTGGATGTTTGCTGTATAAACGTTATATCAATCAATCATATAAAGATTTTATTTTAGATAAATCTTTATATAAAAGATCTCCTAGCCAATGAATATGAGATGGTGTGATAATATCTCAACAGTAGGTGTTGTTCCTCCTCATACCACTTCGGCGTACATCTCGACTCATATCACTTCAGCTCCCCGATCGAATGGCAGACATATATATGTATGGACCCTTTCACCTCGATACTTCGGTGTTTCGGTGTGTGTGTGGGGTGACTTGGAGTACGGGCTTTGTTGGCTGCCACGTTGGTGATGATTTGAAGCCCCTTCATTAGAGGTAAGAGTTATAAGATAAACATATGATTACGAACAAACAAGGTTAATATACCACGGTAAGATATCGAGTCTCTATAGCCCGTCGTGACATGTACCTCATACATTTTTTTATATACAAGTCAAGAATAACGTGTGTTGCATGTAGTATTCCTAATTATATTATTTTGAATCTCATTTGTTTTGGTTAATATTTGTAAATAATTATAGTTGAAGTTGCAGAAATAGAATTACGTTTAAAACTTATTCGTTAAAAGAAGAAAATGAATTTTGCAACTGTAAAAATTATTCTTAACAACCCCACACAAAATCGTAGAATTTCTATAGTAAATATACATATGCATAGTTTATGCCAAAAATTGTATACCCTCTAAACCTAATTAAACAGATTATAGTTTTAAATCCGTTTTCCTTTCTCTATTTTTGCATACGCCTATTTGAAAGTGATGCAATTTTCATGTTTGGATAACAGAAATCAACTTGCAAAAATAATAATAACAATACTGAAATTATTAGATATACATATATTATCTAACTAACTAGCAAAAGAAAGTGCAACCACAATGTGAACATTGTGCTTAATAGCGTCCTTATGGTTAGCGAAGGATTTTTTGTTTTTTTTTTTTGTTTTTTTAATAATGCTACTTCATATATAAAGTAGGGACGAGTAAAATATGTGAATATAAAGTAGGGACTAATTAAAGTAGGGAATATAAACACACTTTATTAACATTTTCATTTAATGGCCACTACAAAAAAATAAAAATAAAAAAAGACTCCATCGACCAAAGATTCAGCGAACAATCGAAAATGGTAGCTAAAAGTTATGAACACTGACCAAACATTGGTTGGTAGATGAACACCGACCAAACATTGGTTGGTAGAGGTTTTGGTCTGAAATTTTTTGTTATGCTCGTCAATGACCATTTCGTGGTCGCTGGTGGGATGATTCAGCAACTATCATGAAAATGGTCGCTAGAACACATGGAGAGATGAGTTCCACACATTTTTTTGGGTATATGATATTCCTTCAGCAACCATTCCATGGTTGCTGATGTAGACTGTAACCAATTTAATTTGGTCACAAGAACACTTGGGGTACAAGTCCCGCCAAGTATTTTTGTTGATTTAGCTACCAACCATGTGGTCACTAAGTATGATATTCCTTTAGCGACCATTTCATTGTCGCAAGTGGAGACTCTTCAACAACAAATTTCATGCCGTTGGAACACTTGGTGGTAGAAGTCCCGCCAAGTATTTCAGTTGCTTTAGCGACCTAATATGTGGTTGCGCAGTATGATCTTCCTTCTGTTAGAGACTCTTCAGCAATCATAACTGGTCGATGGAACACTTGACACTGATTATAATGATATCTGCCCTCACATATGCTATAAGATGGGATGTCTTCAAAATATCTTTGTCAAAACCCCACCGAAGTGACCGAGCTCCTCACCCGAACCGAAAAATATATTAATATGGAGGAAACATTGAACCTGAGGAGAACTCCTCATCCTACCTCAGAAAAACCCGGAACAAAACAGACAAAATAATTCCACTCCCTGTCCGGAAGTTCCTAGGAATAAGTAGAGGCTTGAAACGAAGACGACGTCTTTCACTCGATTGAGTAATTTTAGGTCTAGCATTCTAATGGAGATCAAGGATATGAAGGAGCTTAAATGGCCTCAAGGACGCAGTCCCGTCCTAATACTCGAGGTAGGAGCAAGTATTGTGATTATCATCGGAATCATGGGCATATAGCAGAGAACTGCAAAGCCCTACATCAGAAGATTGAGGCGCTAATAAAAATGGAATTCCTAAGTTCATACGTCAGTCAGACAAGTGCCCAAGGAATAATCAGGGAGAGGTCCCAAAGGAAAGGAAAATGACAAGCCCATAACAGGAACCATTAACATTATTTCGGGGCTATAGCATCATGAAGAGACTCAAAAAGTGGACGTAAGCAATATGATAGGCAATAAACCCCAACTTCAAGGTAAATTTATGATAACCTGGAAGACATCACACTTGGGTCACAAGACTTGGAGGGCTTATCACATCCTCACGATGATGCCTTGGTCATATCGGCTATTATAGCTAATTTTGAGGTAAGAAGGATTTTGATTGACAATGGAATTGCAATCAACATACTTTCTCATGAGGCATACACTATGATGGGAATTTCGACTGAACAACTCAAAGTAGTTAAAACCACACTTCAAGGATTTAGAGGTGGCACGATCATTCCGGAGGGAGTCGTCAATCTTTCCCTTACCTTGGGATCGAATCAAAAAGCAAGTGACGAAAATTACAGCATTCCAAGTAGTTTGTGCTTCGATGGCTTACAACGCCATTCTGGGAAGGTCATTTCTCAACAAGATCAAAGCTATTGTTTCCATCTTCCACCATGAAATAAAGTTTCCTACAAGTAATAGTGTAGAAGTCTTGTGTGGAGACCAGTGAGCTTCTAGACAGTGCTATATTACTAGTGTACGGTGAATAAGCACCAATGTCATGCAAATCTCATCATCCGAACCCGAGCCCGACCACGGAGGAAGACTTGCACCTGTGGAGGGACTGGTAGAGATCGAGCTCAAGCACTGCAAAAAGAGTGACGATTGGTCGAAATCTTGATGTTACTCTTATGGTTGAACTTATAAGGTACATGTCCCATAGTATTTATGTGTTTGATAGAATGTTGAAGATATGCCTAGGATAGACCCCAGGGTAGCGGTTCACAAACTTAATATTAACCCATAAGCTAAGAAATTAAGCAAAGGAAGAGATAATTTGCACCAGAGCGCCGCAAAGTCATACGGCAGGAGATTGGTAAATTAGTCAATATTTGGTTTATTCGGGAAGTTCAATACCCTGACCTACTCGACAACATTGTCATTGTCAAGAAGGCCAATGGCAAATGAAGAGTACGTATTAACTTTATAGATCTTAATAAGGCATGCTTAAAGGACAGCTATCCCCTACCTGAGATCGATAACCTCGTGGATAGCATGCTAGACCATAAATTATACATCTTGATGCATTTTCTAGGTATTATCGGATCCTCATGGCTAAGAAGGTCAAGAAAAAAACATCTTTCATGGCTGACTCGTCCATATATTGTTATAGGGTCATGGCATTTGGTTGGAAGAATACATGGGGCAACCTATCAAAAGTTTATCAACAAAATCTTTGCTAAGATGATTGAGAAAAACATTGAGGCCTAAGTCGATGACATGGTAGTCAAGAGCAAACAGGTGGACCATCTATCACTGATATCGAGAGAATATCTCTATCCTTCGAGAATATGACATCAAGTTAAATCCAGTAATGTGCGCTTTTGGGGTAGCCTCAGGCAAATTCTTGGGTTTCATGATCACACACAGAGGAATTGAGGCCAATTCGGACAAAAGACAGTCCCTAACTTCCATGGAGTCTATTGGGAGGAAGAGAGATGTACATAAATTAACGGGTCGACTTGCAGCCTTGAACATGTTCATGTCTCGCACAGCAGATAGATGCTTCCCATTTTTAAAGCTCTCAGGGGGAATCAAAACTTCTAGTGGAATAAGGATTGTGGAAGGCATTCTAGGAGCTTAAACAAACATTGGCAAACCAGCCAGTTCTCATAAAGCAAGAGCCTGAAGATACTCTGTTTTTATATTTGGTAGTTACTTAAATGCATTAAGTAGTGTATTGGTGAAAGAGGTGAACAAATCTTAGCAACCAATTTATTATGTGAGCAAGGTGTTACTTGATTCGAAGACCAGATATACATTAACCGAACAATTTGCTTTTGCCCTGGTGGTAGCGGCACAAAAACTACGACAATATTTCCAATCTCACCTAATTGTAGTGCTCATGAATCAACCACTCAAGCACATACTTCAAAAGCCCGACATGTCGGTAGACTATTGAAGTGGGCAATTGAACTTGATGAATTTAACATAAAGTTCAATCCCTGACCCTCTATTAAGGTACATGCCTTAGCTAACTTCATAGCAGAACTCACCCCAATCCCTCGGGGTCCAGAAGATAACCCGACCACTGCTGCTACTATGGATAGACACGTATAAATACAATGTGGCTCCGATTTGAATTCGAAGCTATGAACAATGAAGCATAATATAAGGCAGTTGTCATTGCTAATAATCTTGAGCTTGAACACTTAAAAATTTTCAGTGATTTGCCGCTCGTAGTTGACCAGATTGAAGGGACATTTGAATGAAGAGATGAAAAGATGAGCTTATATTCCCTAAGAGTTCATGATCTTCAAAGGAAATTCAAAAGTTGTGAAATCATAAAAATATCCTAAATTGATAAGTGCAAGGCCGACGCCTTGTCTAGACTCATCTTTATGGGCATTGATGGTCTTGATAGAGCAGTCCACATTAGATTTGTGACAGAACCAAGCATAAATCAAGCACCCTTCATCATGATTGAACATGAGTCATCTTGGATTGACCCAATAGTTGATTTTATAACTAATGGAATTTTACCAGAGGAACCGCTGATGGCAAGGAGCATTCGAGCTAGAGCACCAAGGTACTACATGATCAGGAGGCGTCTTATATTTTGCCGAAGTTTCACTCTTCCATACCTTCGGTGCCTTAAACCTTCAAAATCTTCCCAAGCTCTGGCGAAAGTCCATGAAGGTGTATGTGAAAACCAACAAGGAGCTTGGCTCTAGCCTTTAAATTATAAGATATGAGTACTATCGGCCAACCATGAAGAAAGATGCCATGGAATACATTTAGAAATGTGAGAAGTGTTAACATGATCCATTCTCCATCGAGGACCTCACCCCCATTCACTGTAGAGTCCCATTCGAATAGTGGGCATGGATATCCTCGAACCCTTTCCACTAGCCAAGGGACAATTGAAGTTCGTCACCGTAGCTATAGAGTACTTTACTAAGTGGTCAGAGGCTGAGCTCCTGGCAACAATATAAGAGCCCAAGCTGAGGTCATTCATTTGGAAGTCCGTTGTCTGGAGGTTCAGAATACCCAAGATCCTCATAACTGACAATGGGAGATAATTCGATAACCCACAATTCAGAAAATTTTGTACCAACTTGCACATTGATCATTGTCTGACATTAGTTTCACATCCCTAAAACAATGACCTAGCTGATGTTACAAATCGGATTATGTCGCAGGTCCTCCAAACAAAGCTCATGGAGGCTAGAGGTGCTTGGTCTGATGAACCACCCTCTATAATTTGAACATATATAACGTCTTACAAAACCACAACATGTGAGACCTCTTTCATGTTGACGTTTGGTATAGAGGCCACCCTTCCAGTTGAAATCAGACTGTCGAGCCTCAGGAGACTTGAGCTCGACTCTGAGGAAATAGGGAACAAGCCGCCATAAGGGTTGCATCTTACAAAAACAAAACAATTGGACACTTCAATAGCAGAGTAAGATCAATAAGGTTCAGAGTTAGAGATCTTACGTTAAGAACATTCGAAGCTGCATGACATGTCCCAAGCAAATTAGGACCTATTTGGGAAGGACGTTTTGAAGTCATACGACAAGTCTGCAAAGGAGCATATAGGTAGTTTGTTTTACTTTTACCTAGTACTTTTTTTCTTTTCTTTGGTTTGTCGGGGCTTGCATACTCTGTGTCTTTTTACTTTTAGATGGTTGGGCGAGCGTGCCCATATTAAATTTTTAAATAGGATAAGGGATGAGTTTGTTTTATTTGGAGATCCTATCCCAATAAAGTTTATTCTTCCATCTCACATGGCCATAAAGCCTTGCCCTGTGCAAACACCCGAAAGCCATGCCCCGTGCAAGCACCTCAAAACCAAAAATTGGGGAGTGCTCAAGCATGTTTCTCGACTACATTACCAAAAAAAATGTTTCAAGCATCATCGGTTTCCTAAAATTTGCTGGAGCTTCTAGCTTGATTGTTAAAATTAATCCTAAGTTGCTAGAGCTTCATGTTCCTCGAGCTTCTAGCTTAATTGATAAATCAATCCTAAGTTGCTCGAGCCTCATGCTCCTCGAGCTTCTAGCTTTATTGTTAAAATTAATCCTAAGTTGCTCGAGTCTCATGCTCCTCGAGCTTTTAGCTTGGCTATTAAATTAATCCTAAGTTGATCGAACTTCATGCTCCTTGAGCTTCTAGCTTGGTTGATAAATTAATCCTAAGTTGCTTGAGTCTCGTGCTCCTCGAGCTTCTAGCTTGGTTGTTAAATTAATCCTAAAGTTGTTCGAGCTTTACGTTCCTCGAGTTTGTATCTTGATTGTTAAATTAATTTTGAAATTGCTCGAGCTTTGCAAGGTCCTCAAATTTATAATTTGGAACTTCAAAATTTTCCTAAAAACTACTTGATCTTTCAGTTCCAAAATAGTCGAGTTTGTTGCGTGGTTAGTCTAATTTTAAACAACTCAATCTCCACAGTTTTAACATTTTCAAGTTCGAAACTTAATTTTCTTAACAGATTATTTGAGCTCTAAAGATTTAAGTTCCTCAAGTTTTTAATGATCGAGCTCAATCAATATACGTATATAAATAAAGGGTTGAGAAATTAACATAGCATTGAAATTGAATCTTGAAACATGTTGTTTAGCCCTAATCGGGCAACATACATAGAATTACAAATTGTAAGCTTAATCTAAATCCTCGACCCTAGGGTCATTGGTCGGCTCGGGTGGTCATCTTTGCCATCTTCACCGTCGATATCGACCTCTTGATCATCAGCTGCATCCTCAGACTCCGAGAGCTTGAGGTCTTCAGTTATTTCAAGAATTCTCTTCAGGTCTACAGGCTTCGCATCAGGCCTCGAACGTATGAATGCCCGACCCTCCTTCAAACCATGAAAATATGAACCCATGTCATACTCACCTTTCAATCCACTAAAGTCTTCAGACTTCTTAAACTCCTCGATAGCAAGGTCTTGGGCTTCTCTCGGCTTGACCTCGAAATCTCTTTGAACACGCTCAAGCTTGAGCTTTAATTCCTGAGCCTCATCCTGGGCGACCCCAACCTCGTCCCGAGCTTTACGAAGCTCATTCTTATCCTCATCATATTATTTCAAGTGGAGGACATGCTCAGCCTCTAGATCATATATCTTTTTATCCCGATCCTTAGTATCCTCCACAAGGTCGGCCATTTTTTGGGACTCGTACACTCCCTTTATCAAAAGACCCCAAGCAATGCTTAAAGTCTGAAAAGAAGGATGAATATGAGCTCATATGTCGGGATAAAAAGATGGAAAGTAATGAACAAAAGAGGTACGAGCTCACCTTTATCATCAGACTCTTGAGGGCTCTCATGACCTCACCAAATCCAAGGTCCCTGTGGTATTTGTCAATTATGCTCGGCACCAAGTGGCATATTTCATGGTCATCAAGATGACCAGATCTTGGTGGAACTCATCCTTGAGGTCGACAAATTTAGGGGTATTTTGAGGCTGAGGATTTGTTCGAAGGCTACCTTGAGGGGTCGTTTGATGAGGTACCGACCTCCCATGCTCGACGACGTAACCCTCGTCCTTGACGATTTGCCAGGCCCACTCCTTGGCTGATCAGACCCCATATCCTGGGGGTATCGTTTTGCCCTTTTTCTGACCTGAGGCCCGAACTTGTGAGGCTTTGTTTTTCTTGCTTATAGCCTGACGAAGAACAGAAGGATTGAACGTCATTCTTACACAATTCACCAAGTCATTAGCATGAGCACGATACCAAAAGCATACAAATTAACTAAGAAAAAGTAACCAAAGTACAAGTCCTACCCTCAACGCCTTTCATATGCGCAAGATCGAGGACCTCATCCCCAAGAATGTCGTCTATATCATAGATAAGAGGCTTGAGATTCTCTAGCATCTACTTATCCATCTCTAAAGACTCGAAATAAGCCCAACCATCACAAAACCTCAACGTATCTGAAAACCCCCACTGACGACTATATGGGAAATCGGGATCTTGAGGTATAACATAGAACCACTTTTCTTTCCAGCCTTTTGATGAACTAGGCATCTTCGGTATCCTAAACCCTCCCTGGGATGAAATATAGGCAAAGCATTACACTAAAAGAGTTGTTTCAAGTTGAAGAACATCCTACAAAGGTCAAGGTAGGGCGTGATGTCCCAGGTATCTATAGGTTATGAAAAATAAGTGAGCATCCTCTACCCGTTCGGTACTAATTGTCCCGGGCTCATGTTATGCTCAACCGATAGAGCTATAAAGAATAGATACAGGGGCCACCTAAAACCCCCTTCAAAAAATCTTTGAAAATAATGAACTCCCATTCCCGAGCTATAGCCATCCTATCCCCGTGCTCGAGCATTCTAATATCATAGCCCGGCATTAGCCCATGCTCCATAGCCGTTGATACTGCTAGGTGATCCTTAAATCTACAGGGTTAGTCGGGATATTTGAAGGGGACCGAGTTTTCATGAACTCGAGGCTGAGCATTAATAGGAATTGTCATGGGTATGATCGAGCATCCTAAGTCCTCAGGAGTGGTTCTTGACCCAGAGGACGACTGGTCACTATCACTACTTGACATCTTATCCTAAGTTAAAACTTTTTGTATAGAAGTAACTTAAGTTTTCAAGCTCTTATCTTAAACTTGATCCCCTAAAACCCACACAAATTCCTGATATCGAGGATTGCCAAGAAACTTACTCAGCGTGAAAAGGTGAAAAATGAAAGGTAAATGGGATATTTATAGGCTTCAAGGAGGGAGGCCAAGGGTCGCCTCCTCAATCGTTAGATTAGGCCACGTGTCAATCATCTAGTACATGTCCTTTTTGCCACATTTTCTCATACAGGGCAGATGTCAATGCCACGCAAGCACTCGAGGATACAAACATCCTAGAGCATATTCTCGATTATCTAACCCAAAGGACTATTCCGATGGTCCCGTACCCATCCTAAGATCTCGAGCGTGGTTGCACGGGGGCCAATGATATGGTCACACTATAAGCTCTAGGACTATTATCTCGAGCATTAATATTCCCTGGTAAACGTTGTCTCCATCCTTAGGATCCATATGGTCCTCGAGGTTTCTCGATGATGTCCATTATCGTTTTTACGGAATTTGGCGATTGCAGTCCTCGAGATAATACCTCGAACACTGCCCTTTGCCCAACATGCTTTCTCGCAAAGATGAAAACTGATCCTATTTGACCAGAATTTTAAACTTATCCAATATCTCAATCCTAGACTCCTATGTCTAAGATGAGTCCGTTTCACTAAAGATCGTAGTTGAACTGTGACTAGATCTACAATTGTAACCCAATGCTTATCTTAATGAGGACTTCTAAGGATAAGGACACATAGCTATCCAAGTCCTTCTAGGAATGAGTTATATAACTCTATAAATACAAAACTTTTATTCATTATTCATGTATGCTTTTAAATAATTTTCAGCATATATATTTTCATACAAATTCTCTCTGTAACTTAAGTATCAGATGGGCGACGAGGACACACTTCAACGCCTTTGTTTCAGGTACCGGAAGATTCTGTTCGTGTTCATTCTTAATCCTCAAGCTCGAAAATCAACATGTGCAATATTTGGTAGCATCAAATACATTTTGGTACTGGGAATGGTCGAATGTCCAAAGGAAAGAAGTTGGAGGACAAATAGAATGTAGAGGTCGGATGTTCAACATCTCTTCTATGCGGTTTGGATGTTGGATATGTAGACATGATTATAGACATGTAGAATTTGTCCATTTAATTTCTACTACGTCCAATGGGTATTCAGTGAGTACTAAATGATAATAATTAATAAGAACTTCCATTAATTAAAATTTAAGTGCTCAAATTTTCTAAACATGTTTACTGCATATAACTTTTCTTTTTCTCCCTAGAGCCTCCAAGTCAATCCTTCACTTATCCTTCTCTCTTTCAAAATTAAACTAAATGTAATACATCGATGATTAAAATTAGATCTTTAGTAAATTTTAATAAAAGTTAATGAAATGTGTGGTTAAAAAGCTGTGAATCTAATAAAATATGTGGCTAAAATTAACAAAAAATGGTGACAAATCAATGGGATAACAATTTAGGCTGGGTGGAGATTTTTTAATAATAGATTTATAAAAAGTAAATTTTCTTTTTTTGGAAAATATATCTTTAAAAAGTAGAGAAAGTTGTGTATTATAATGCAAAAATATTTGTGTGGTTGAAATGAGTTTAAGGAAAAATAAATTTTAGAAAATAGGAACAAAGATGAATATTTTTGTTCTCAATCATGCTTTGTATACATCTCCTTTTATACCTTAGTTGACACAATATCATAAGACATTGTCTAATTGGACAATTTAAACAAAAACAATTTTTGCAGCTAATGATATTTGACAATAGTGCAGTGTCAACAACAGTGGCATAAATGAGTGTACAAACGGCATAATCTTTTTTTTTTTTAATGGATTAATAATCAATTTTTTTTACACGTGTCTGTTTCTCACTGGGAACTTCTACCATGTAGAAAGAGATATAGATGGAGACAAATATATGCACATTATACATTATAATGTGCATAAGTATTTCCGAATAGCCGTCCAAGGTAACATTTGAGCCGGCGCCACATCATTATAATTGCTATCAGCGGTGACGAAACCAATGTCTTTTACAATTACAAATTCTGAACTACTCTGTGTTTTTTCTCTCAGCAGGCCAACTACAAATTCGTTATCCCACTTTTTCCGAAGAGGAGGAGAGAGATGGCTGATTGGGGACCGGTGGTGATAGCAGTCGTCCTGTTCGTGTTGCTGACTCCAGGACTTCTTTTCCAGCTGCCTGGAAAGAGCAGGGCCATCGAGTTTGTCAATATGCAGACGAGCGGAATCTCCATATTCATCCACACCATTCTCTTTTTCGGCTTGATCACCATCTTCCTCATTGCCATCGGAGTTCACATCACCACCGGATAGTTTTAGATTAAATTATCACCATCATTACCCTTCTTGTACTTCTGTTTCTTTGGATTCACTGTTGCATTCAGTTATCAGGCATCTGTATGTTCAGTTTTTTCGTATTATTCTTTGTTCATTTGTGAATACGCATAGTTCATTAACTCCGTATTTCAAAATTATTCAATGTTTTTCTTTTCCTGAAGTTATAATTCATCTCAGTTGCTTCTCGAAAACTTGAGACAACAAGAAACAACTAGTCTTATTCGTAATAAATTTTGGATCCACTGCTTGTATTTTTTTGGCTTTGATTCTATTAAATGTCAAGTTAAATTTTGTCCAAAATTCCTTTTAATTCGTTTTATTGAGCAAGACCCTCGTTAATGCTACCTTGTTGGACAAGAGAAAAACACGATTATTAAATTTAACATAGCTTTAATTTAAGAATATCATTACCGTTAAGACTTGAAATTCTGTCTTAAAATGCCATCTAAGAAGAATAGTCTAGACTTTTGTATGTTCATTTATATTTAGGTATTTAACTGACAAATGTTATTTTATGAAAAGAATTATTTAACGTAGTAGAGTCTTGGGCTTTTATGGAAAGCCTTTTAACATAACTTCAACTTAACCATGTCGTCACCAGTTAGTAGAGTCCTGTACTTCTAATGAAAAGCCAAGACCCCAGACCTCAAATTCAGGCACGAAAATTCCCACGATACTTAATATTTAAAAAGGGCAGGCAACCCCACCCCTCTCCCTTCTTTCAAATATAGCATTGAAAACCTTCATTTTTCATCCCCTTTTCATGCTCATTACTAAGAACGTAAGCCTTTTTAGATATTTGCGAAACACATCCCAACTACTTAAGTCGTCATTCCCTAATTTATCAATTTTTCCTATTTTTAATTTTTGTCGTGTGCTATTATTCAAAATACTTGATCTGGAAACAATTATCCGAAAATTAAGGGGCTGTTCTCTTCGTGTTTCAGTTTTTTGTTTTGTATTTTCAATTCATTTTGAGTTTTGTGTTTTGAGTGCCCATTTTGAGATTGTTGAAAATGTGTTCTCTTTGTCATTTTGAAAAATTGTTTTCCAAAATTAAAAACACAAAAACTCGTTCTCCCATCCCATCCCATCTAA
>CAIGRK010298062.1:0-15342 GCA_903798315.1 Fraxinus greggii | reverse complement strand
TTTTTTTTTTTTTTTATGTTTACCTGTGAAAGGAAAAATGACAATTTAAAGTGGGCGGTATTAAAAAAAAAAAAGAAATTAACATCTAGATAGTCTGTAAATATGATAAATGTCAGGAGTGGTCCTCATTATTAAGAATTTCAAAATTATGGAGTTTTGTTCAATTTTCGAAAATAAGGATGTATCTCTAAAATATTTATAAATATATTAGGGTGAGGTTTCGTACTTTGCCCTAAAATTACACTATAAGATATATCAGTAGAAAATAATGAGTGTTTTTTAAAGTATCTATTTTGAGTGTTTATAAGCAAACCGATTATGGGTGCTTTTAGTAGCGGTTTTTAAAATATTCAAACCCATGTTCGAGAATTTTATTATCCACCGATTCTGCAAACCTTTTTAAAAAGTAAAGTTACATATTTGTCCCGCTGCAATTTTGAGTTTATAACTTTTTGTATGAATTTTTTTTTACTTAAAAGTGATATTTGATTTTATGTAATTTTTACATATAAATTAATATTTAATTTAAAAAGTTAAATAAAATTTAATATTTACTTCAAATTTTATGTTAATTTTTCTTATTTATATATAAACTTTTTAATTCTAATTTAATTTTGTACTTTTAAATAATTTTTTACACACAAGGGATTTTTTAATTATAAGTAACCTTTTATATTTTATAAGTGATTTTTTATCTTATTAGAAGATTTTTACATAAAAATAATTTTTTATCTTACTTATAAGTAATTTTTTAAGTATAATATAATTTTTTAGTTAATTTATTTTTATTTATAATTTAGTATTAAATAAAATATATTTGTTGAAAATAATTATTTAATAAATGTTAAAATTAAAAGAAAATATGAAAAACCATAAAAAATTGTCAATCTGGTGGATTGAAATAATCAGTTAAAATTACACTACATCGCGCTTTTGAGTGATTTTTAAGCTATTCAAAATGGTTCCCAAAAAATTTAGCGAGCGCCGATTCTTTCAATCTCATAAATACGGTGGCACTCAAAATTGGTCAAAATGAAAATACCAAAGCAGGCGACATTCAGTTCATAATTTGGAGAGACTAGTCAAAATTCAAAACACAGAGATGGAGAGCGGCGCCATTTTTGCAGGGGTACACCAGAACCTAATTCCCAGCCACAGCGACCGCCACTGCCACCTGCTCGGCCATTCAGGCAGCACTACTAAGTTTCTCCCCCGGCTTTTTAGTGGCAAAAGACGCTTCTCTAATAACCCGTTTAAGGTACCGTGAAATCACTTCTGCGGCTGTTTATGTCCTTTTTTGTTCTTTACTTCGTTCACCATTCGTCGATCACAGGCCTTTATTGTTAATCTAATTTATGTATCTGCGAAGTACAACTTATATTGTTTATACGATTCAATGACTGTAATGCACATGTATGCAGCTCTCGAATCAATCGCACTTCCCTTGTTTTAGTAACAATAACAGTAAAAATGCTAATATTCTTCAAGTGGCCTCTCCTGCGAGGTACGCTCGTTAGGAAATATTTTAATTTAGAGCCAAAATGTGGTTTAATTTGTGAGCTCGAATTTTTCTTGTTGAAGAACTGGGTTTATGTAATGTTTAATTTTGGCAGCAACGCGATGCCAGAATTAGCCAACATTGATTGGGACAATCTTGGATTTGGGTTCATGCCCACTGATTATATGTATATTATGAAATGTTCACAAGGTGAAAACTTTTCTAAAGGAGAATTACAACGTTTTGGGAACATTGAGTTGAGCCCATCTGCAGGGATTTTAAACTATGGACAGGTAAAAGTTTTTTTCTTTTACTAAGTCTAACCGCAGTGGTTCTTTCAGTGTGTTTATAACTCACTCGCGTCATGATTGCTTCACTTTTGCTGAATTTGTTTTTGAAAATAACTTGTAGGGGCTGTTTGAAGGTTTAAAAGCTTATCGGAAATATGATGGCAATATTTTACTCTTTCGACCCGAGGAAAATGCTTTCCGATTAAGGATGGGTGCTGAGCGTATGTGCATGCCTTCTCCTACTGTTGAACAGTTTGTGGAAGCTGTAAAAGAAACTGTTAAAGCAAATGAAAGATGGGTAATCTGACAGTTTATCATTTCAGTTAAGCTTGTATTTATTTATTTTTGTGTAGTGGTGTTTAGACAACTGAGTGATTTTGTGTTGTTATCTTATTTCAGATTCCCCCACCAGGTAAAGGTTCTTTATATATAAGACCATTGCTAATGGGGAGTGGAGCTGTTCTAGGACTTGCACCAGCACCTGAATACACCTTTTTGATTTATGTATCGCCTGTAGGAAACTATTTCAAGGTATAATAGTTGTATCTTGCATGCCTGCTCAGCCATGATGCTGTTTCCACTTGAATTGTTGGCAAGATATGGGTCAAAAATCGATATTGATAAATTCCAATTAACTTTGCTTCAACTGCTTTTCCAAACTTTCCACCTGTTGTCTACCCAAATATTCATGAATGGCAAAATGTTAAGAGTTTGTGAGGCAATAATATTAGATTTTGAGGATGTTTGATCATTGAATGGTAAGTAATATAATTCATAAACAAGCAAAAATAAGATCTTGCAGTCATATTCTTATATATACAGAAAGATAGCCAAAAGCAGCTAACAGTATGAACTAAAAGAGGCACATGAAAAATGACAGAAGGACCCAAAGAAGACTCAAATGGAGGCATAGGATTTATGTTACTATTCACAAGCATTTGAATCTTTCTTTGAGTTAAAATTACTTAGTTATTGCTTGTTCTGGTGTTGCATTTAATCAAAGAACAGGTTGTTTGGTATGGCACTCCAATCTTAATCAAAGTTTGTCTCAATATCTGCTGTAGACCAAGTACAACTTATTATGATTTAAATCAATGGCGTTGATATAGATTTTGGCCTCTTAAATGTAAGTGATAATGTTTTCCAGGACCTCATGTCATTTTTGTGTTTTCAAATAATTTTATCTGGCAACCATACCTTCTTTGATCAATAGCATACCCCCTTTACAATTTCTATATAAGTTTCTACTGCATACTTTTTGATGTCTCCCAGTTACTGTGTGTTTACTCTTTCACCAGGAAGGTTTGGCACCAATACATTTGATTGTTGAGACTGAAATGCATCGAGCAACACCTGGTGGTACTGGGGGAGTTAAGACTATAGGAAATTATGCTGCTGTAAGCTATTCTCTGTTGATAGATACACATGATATTCTATGCTTATCCCCTCTTGGTTATTTTCCTTTTTACTGAAGTGCATAATATTCTGTAAATATTCACATTGCTTTGGAAACTGCATTAAACCCTTGCTTAACCAGGATGGGAAGGGTGCTTAGCTACTTATTAGTGCAATGCATTCATATCGGCTAACTATATTTTTTGAACTTGACTTGTGAACTGCTACTATATCGACTATAATGGGGGTGATTTTATATTTTTAGATACCTTAAGCTACCCCTCTATATTCAGGTTAGGGAACCGTGTTAACTAATCTAAGGAGGGTTTCTTTATTATTCTGGCATTCAAATATGGATTCTGGTTATTCTGATGCATCCTTTTTATTTCCTGCAATGTATTTTATAGGTTCTAAAGGCTCAGAGTGCTGCAAAAGCAAAAGGTTTTTCTGATGTTCTGTATTTGGACAGTGTTCACAAAAGATATCTAGAAGAGGTGTCCTCTTGCAACGTTTTTGTTGTGAAGGTGAACTATTACTTGAATTAGCTCAATATGCATCACATATATGAAAATGAGATAAATATGTTATTATTCTCGATGCTGAGGTTAAAAAATTTTTCTTATTTATGTTTCTTGTCATTTTGTAAATGGGTTGCATAATGAAGGTCATTGTTTACAACAATTTTACATTTTATTCTTTAGTTTCTCTTCATTTTTCATTTACTGCCTTTGGTTTTAGGAACTATATCTGTTGCTTTAGAATTATAACTGTTGAAAAAAATTGCGCATTTGGTTAACAGCATATACTTTTACATGAGGTGATGATTTGACATGGAATAAGATTTTGACCACTACGAGAGGTTGGACATGTCACATTCTCTCATCGAAGGCCCAAAGTCCTACTCCCAATGTAACCATGGGGTGTATTTGTAGCTTAACCTGTAACGTGAACTAATAATTCCTCATTTACTGAACTCTTCGTTGTATTGCTTTAATTATAAATTCTTCCGTAAATATGTATACGTATTTTTACTTCAATGAAGGGATTTTAAACTTCTTTGTTATTTCCAAGATTATATGTTTTAAAACCTATCATGCAAGTATCATAGTCTACTTCCTTATCACTGACATTATTGGATTATCATGATGAATATTCTCTAGTAATGTCTATGCCTTAGATTGCCTTCACCATCATCATCACATTGCTTTCAGGTTCATTAGGTTTGACCGCGACATTAATGCAAATCGATGTAAAAATATGTATTGGGCAAGGTTCTATGTATGGATAAACTTCTGAACACCAAGAATATCCACCCAAAAGTTCGTGCCTTCCCACACTACCACTAGAACATGTTTAAAAGCGCATACCATTGGGGATTGAATTCAAACAATTGGAGATCCTCTTTTAACAATTGATTTGGGATAATTGAATTGTTGCATTTGTGAGCCTTTCAGTGTAAGAACTAATAGTAGTTTGAACTGAAAGAGTAGAGGCCAACTGCTATACATGTGGATACAATGGGAGCACCTTGGAATCTGGATAAGCCAGTATCAGTATTTCACATTGCCTAGTGTTCTTAACCGTGTGGGTTTCCCGGGCTGAGCTCGAGGTTTGTGTTGGGGAGTTCTTGTTGTTATATATTGGGACTCGGGTGAAATGGTAAGTCTCTTCCTAGAGTACTTGGTTGTGGTGAACCTGGTTCATATAAAAACATGCACTTGGTTTGGCGATGTGTGAGCAATGCGGAGACTCGTGGTGGCATTAGCCTCTCAATTTCATTCAATATCCATAGCTGGGAAGGTTTCATAGTTACACAGATGTGTTAGACAACTACTAAGCTCATTATGAATTTCTGATATAAGTGAGGCGAAGGATTCCATCTTCTATCCAAATAGTAAATATTGTTCATATTTCGTCTTATTCAACTTATCCTGTATGAATAAATATGTTGTGTATGTAGTGCTTGTTTTCTGTGAACTGTCACTAAGGTAAAAATGTATAAGCTAATCGCAAATCAATCAATTTATTTTCAGGGTAAAGTGATATCTACTCCTGCCATAAAAGGGACCATCCTACCTGGCATTACGCGAAAGAGCATAATTGATGTTGCTGTTAGTCAAGGATATCAGGTACTTGCTAAGCTTCTAAAACATTAAACGTGCATTACAGGATATAAGCTTCCACTAGAAATTAAATAAAGGTCACCTGTCCAGGAAAAAAGTTATGGTTCCCCCATTTTATTTGCCCCTTTACGACCATGCTAATTTCATGGATCCACTTCTTGTAGTTTCCGAGGGACAAATAATGATCTCTCTTACTGAACTTCCAAGCAGAGTTGGCACTATATGTATGGAGATATTTACACGAGCATCTGTATGTGATACATGACGATATCTTCTGCATATCCTGTCAGTATGCCTATCAGACCCATATGGATAAATGATCAGATTGCCACCCTTCCTTTCAGACGAATGGGAAAAAAAAATGATGCCCTGATGAAATTTTGGCACCCATCCTTAATTTGTCACTGGGACCGAGGTGAAGGGGCTCGGTGCACTAAGTGCTTGATAAAGTTTTTCTCTTGATATGTAGGTTGAGGAGCGGTTGATTGCAGTTGAGGAATTGCTTGATGCTGATGAAGTTTTTTGTACAGGAACAGCTGTGGTTATATCCCCTGTAGGCAGTATAACTTATCTGGGTAAAAGGTAATTTCTATCTACTAGGTCTAGTTGCACAATGCTTATGATATTAATTAACTGTAAGGATGAACATGGAAATAACTAAAACGCAATCCAGATTCTATTTACATTTCCCAAGGAACTGTATATTTTCTCCCCATTTTCACTTTAATGTATTTTTTTGCTTTTTCCCTTTAATGTAATTATCTAAGAATTAGGAATTCCTCGTTTCTTTTTATTTCTTCCTGGGTGCGTGTTGATGAGGGTATAATACAGGTCAGAGAAATCTGATAGAGAAATCTGATATTGCACAATGTGAACAAGAATTCACCTAAATTTTTTGCTGCACTGCAGCTAATTATTTGTGAACTGGTCTATCATTTTGAACATTAATGTAATTCAAGCATCTAGATGTTGTGATCATCCTTCCAAGCATCATTTTGTACGCGTGTTCTGATGGGTGAATTCAATAGTAATAGACATTATTAAAGAAGAAAAAGAAGTTAATATATTATCCAATTCCAATCTAGTACTACGTACCAAATATGCCTTGAGAGTAGTCTTGAATGGCGTAAACTTGATATGTAGAATTTGGACATCACGTAATTGATAAACCTCGAATTTGGAATCATGGTATAATCATGCTGGAGAAATTATGTTGTGTTACAGTAAAACTTTCCATCGAGAGCTGACTCTTATTTTTGCATATTTTAAACCCATTTCTGATGATTAAATGAGCCAATTTATAATAAGCTTTTCGGTTTGAGAAGGCCAGGGTTGCTTGGAAGTTTTTCCTCTATAAGCCACACAATCATTTCAGTAAAAATGGTGATGTTTTATGTGCTTGGATGAGAGGGCCTAAGGTGCCCGTTGCTCTGATGCATGGAAAGAAGTGAGTTCATTAGCGTTATCCACACTTAACTTGTTTTGTACCATGTGCAGAGTGACTTATGGAAGCGCGGGAGTTGGCCTTGTGTCACAACAATTATATTCTTCACTTACAAGCCTACAAATGGGACTTACAGAGGATAAAATGGATTGGATTGTTGTGCTGAAGTAAACCCGACTCTCTAATTGCTCCTTTTTCTGGTTCCCAAGATTGATCTCAATTTGCATGGACCAAGTACCATCTCTTCAGTCTTACTGTCTTTTGTTGATGATGCTCTTTGTTTATTAAAGACAATTTCTCTATTATATAGAATTCTTATGCCAGTGTGCTTGTTTTTATTTTGTTTTCTTTACGTTTAAAGTCACACTTTTGAAATTAACCTCAGAAAAGGGTGAAGATGGGTGCTGCTGATGGGATAAACGTGGTTAAAAAGTGGCTAAAAGTTGTGGATATAATGAAATGTATGATTAAAAAAGAAGTTTGACAAGCTTTTTGACAAACAAAAGCTTTACCAAACTTACATTTATTTATATTTATATGATGGACTAACATCTTTAGGAACTCACGTAAATATTCGTAATTTCTACAAAATCTTCACATTTTACACCTTGATTCTAGAATAAATAATGTGTTCTTAATTTGTTTTGGCATATGAATGGATAAAATCTCCATTAATACGGTGGGTTGTGATTAAAAATTAAAATATGTTAATAATTAATTATCATATTTCGTTGATTCAAGATCTTGAACTCCCAAGTTGAGGTCTCTCAATACATTTTTGACACTTCTCTTCTGAATTTATTTGGAACCCTTGTTCGATCTCGAAAAGTTTACTCCGTGTGCGCGCGTGTATATGTATACCTGAGCTGTAAGCCTAAAATGACTGGAGAAAGACTCGTTCAAAAGCTAGTAGGGACCAGTATTACACAAGACAACAAAAATGGAGAAAATTGTAGAGCTAATTCAAATAGAAAGAGAACATGGCATCATCAGAAAGTCGTATGAACAGCAGAACAAAAAATCAAGAGCAGTGCATGTTCAGCTTGTGATATATAATTATTAATTAAAATCTTTTAACAAGTCAAAGGTGGTGGATTGAGTAGCGTGGCTGTTGAATTTTACTGCAATTATTGCATATTTATACGTTTACTCATAGATAAAGTTGATGCAAATTAATCTTTGTAGGCCACCCCCACAAATTCTCTCTCATTCTAATCTGCTGTCTTTTGTAGGGAAACCATATACATCATTGATGCCTTTCTGCAGCTTCTTTTTTATTAGTCTTGTGAGCTTAGACCAATGTTTTCAATTTTAGGCTGAGTATTTATTGAAAGAAGATCAGCCATAATATACCTAACCTAGCTTCGAAACAACCGATGTCACGATATGCCTCACACATTCTAATGAGTCCAAAATCTATAGGCATATCATCGTTTTTAGGACGGAACAATACTTACTTCGCCATGAAGTAATTTGAGATGACATTAATATTAACGATAAATTGACTTTTTAAGTTATATATTGTGCGAGTCAATCCCACCAATTAGCACCTTTGATTGGATAGCCTAAGCTCGGAGACTAGGCCTTATGTGACATTGACAAACCGACCCCCCACAAGTCATGGATGATACTTGAGTATTGATTGTGGTGATTAAGACGGTGTTGACTCTATCATTGCCGACACGAAGAGTCATTTGCATCCGAAAAGATCGCACTTCAATAAAAATCTCCAAACTGTAGACTCGAGCTCAGTTTTTCCCGTCCTCCGTAATTCACACGTTAGAGTCTAGTAACTTTTTGCCCTCCCATCAACAAATATTGTTAAAGCTTATTACGAAAAAATGAATATATATATATATATATATATTCATCAATCCAAGTAACCTCTCCAAAATCGAAAAAGACAAGGAGAAAAGGTCAAATTTTTATAGACAAGATAGATGTGATAGTCAGTTTTACTTTTTTCTTACCAGAAAATTAGTTTTATTCATTGTATTCCTTTCACGTCCTGCTTTCATTGTGGGTCCAATACTGTTACTCTCAATTAAGCTGATTTTTACTATTAGTTTTTTTTTTTTTTGATATGTTCTTATCGTAATTAATTAGCTTCTATTCTATATTATGGGTGTGTTCGAGCCACATTATTTTGAAAAAATGTATTTTGAAATAGTAGATTGATGGAGAAATTGTGGTTGAAAAAGGACAAGTTATTGATGTGATGAAAAATATTATTTTATTGAAAAATATGTGGTTGAAAATGAGTAGAAGAATGAAAATGAAACTTTTAATGTGTACCAAACAAGGGGCTATGTTCTACTTCATAATCATATAATTTTTTGTTATGAGGGGCTACAAGTACCTTCTTCTTCTTCTCTCTCTCTCTCTCTCGCGATAGAGTTGAACTTTGTTACCTTATAAAAACTTGAAGTTTGTTATTTTGACAGAAAAATTGTAACAGATGCAGTGACATAATTCTAATTGACAACAAATGATTGATGAAGATGTTGAAAGTGTTTAAAATAGTTCAACGATAAAATATCATAAGACATTACGTCAAGGATTATGTCATTATGTCAACTATTATATTATTGTAACATGGTTGTAAAAACTTTATGAGCATTAACAACAATAGTACTGGCAGGTTCGGAGTTTGCAATTTTTTGCCCTTTTCAAATGTAAGTAGCATTTTTTTATTAGAACTGATAATTAGTATAAATCAATAAAACTTCTATTTACGCGCCTATGAGTATATTAATTTTCAAAAAGTTACACGTACGAAATAAATAAATAAAATATTAAAATTTAAATTACTCTTGAATATGAGATAAATAAACAGAAGAATTCGGACTATTAATTTATTAATTGATAGCTTTTGGGGAGAGTCATTACATGTCGGCTTCCATAATTGATGAATGATTGATGACGGGAAATAGTCATAAACGGTCCAAGTAGCAATGAGCCGCCTTCGGCAAGACTCCATGGTTTTGGCCTAAAGAATCATTGATTCGTAATAATATAATTAAAATTTATTCATTATTTAAAAAAGAGAAAAAGAAATTAAAATCCCAGATTATATCCATTGTTTGGTAGTCGGAGAGAGTAGAGAAAAATAATGAATTAGAATATAATTTAGATTCTGGACTAAGAAAGACAAATGAGAAAACACTTGGTCTACTGTTCTGTCATTCAAATTGCTTCATTAATTTATACATAAAAGTCCCATCTTTTTCCACTCCACTTAAGGAATTCCAGTGATAATTCCATCCTATTCCCACGTTTCTTCTTCTCCAGCTATTATAGTCTCCCACTCTCTCTTTTTCTCCTGTATTATATAGAGTATTATACTGTCATTTGAATGTGATATCAAGAAAACCCAACACAAACTCCAGAGCAACAAACATGGGGAGAGCTCCCTGCTGTGACAAAGCCAACGTGAAGAAAGGCCCATGGTCGCCGGAAGAAGACGCAAAACTTAAGGCCTATATTGAGAAGCATGGAACTGGTGGCAACTGGATTGCCTTACCACAAAAAATTGGTACAGAATTTGGGTTTTTCTCTCTATGATCTTAGTTGAAAGATAAACGTGTTTAAAATTTTATGCCAGGTCTTAGGAGATGTGGAAAGAGTTGTCGGCTTAGATGGTTGAATTATCTGAGGCCAAACATCAAGCATGGAGGGTTTACTGAAGATGAAGATAATTTAATCTGCAGCCTTTATATAAGCATTGGAAGCAGGTAAATTTACATTTTCTTCAACTTTCCATTAATTTTCTGTACTAGAGTAAGGAGAGAGATGTTAATATGACTCACTTTGTGAATGAATAGATGGTCGATTATAGCGGCACAATTACCTGGAAGAACAGATAATGACATAAAAAACTATTGGAATACAAGGCTGAAAAAGAAGCTTCTAGGGAAGCAACGTAAAGATCAACAGGCTCGCCGAGGGATCTGCCCTAAGCAAGAAATGAAGAAGGAATATGAGAATTACTCAGCTAACGGCTGCTTCAGTTTATACCATTTGCCACCACAGCCAGTGGCGGCGCCGCCCTTTTCACTGGCCTATGGAACAGAAACAGCAACTTACATCAAAGGGCAGGAATCTCTCACCGGTAATTTGATTGTCCAGTTTGGGGAAAGATTTTCTTGTGATCATCATGATCAGGAACCAAACTACACTGGGTTAATCAACTGCTCTAATCTATACCCTTCCGATATTACTTCATCTACATGCACAAATTTAATAAATAGCACATGGCCACCATTGATGAGCGATTACTATGCCATTAATGGTGTAGCTTTAGATCATTTTCAAGAAACTAATAACATCCCGGGAGAGCTTGATGAGGTCATCATCAATGGAAACATTAATCCACAACAGTTGCATGGACTGGAGAATTTCTCTACATTAGCGGACATGGTTAGCAGAAACTGTAATTCTCAAGAGATTTGTACCTGGGGAGATACGAGTTCTCTTGTTTACTCTTCTTCTATCTCCAGTTATGAAGTTTGACAACAAAAAAATTTGGGCAATTCTGTATCAATATTGTTAACTTTCATTGGCAGTAGGAAATTCAGTGCCTGTATTCCTTCAGATTTACTTTTGTTGAACATGGACTTGTACCATTCACTTCCATCTACTGAGATTCTTCTTAATTTACTAGTATAACATGAGCAAATTTTTTATTTCATTTTTTGGGACAGAACTCTTGGTTGCTGCTGAAACAGGGAATATTAGGAGAGAGAAAATTGATTTGCTGCTGGGTTTCAGTGTCTACTGTTCAGGGCCTCTTATTCAATGTAAAGTAATGATCTATAAAGTTAACTGGAAATATGATATGGTCAAATTTTGTGTGTTTTTCACAACTTTCCTTCGAAGTTGCCTCTGGGAAAAAAACGTTATTAATAAAGTTGTTTTGGCCACAACTTGTTAGGCTTTAGCAAGTAGGGCATCCATCCAGGGCTGGCGGCATCTTCTTATTGTTATCTTCTTGACTGCAGTAAGAACAGCACAATTTGCTCCATCCAATCTTGTTCTCATAAGAGCAGACATTAATTAAATGTGGCTAATCAGGTACTAACACGAGATGGACACCGCACATAATTTCTTGCATTTGGATAATGATGTGCTTATCACTATGGATTTTTAGTATTTTATACTCAGCCTTGACAAAATCTATAAATTCCACAAGTATTTTCCACTTATTCGCCACTCATTCATATTTATTTGTAAATTCTTCAATAGTGGAGGATTAGTCTATATAGGTATCCATGTTTACTAGTTGTCACAATGAATCCAACGTGCATGTTTGCTACATTGAAATCGACAGAAGTAAACAGCAATAAATAAAAGTGATGTGTATTACCATGAACAAATTCGAAACAAGACTTTTGAGCGACAATAATAGTTCATTAAATTAACTCTAGAAATGTCCCCAAATAACCTGCAAAGAAGGGGGTGAGTTATTATCCACGAGACACCTCAATAAGATCACGTACTAAGAAATCATAATTGAATTATAGAACTCATTAAGAGCGTGTATTTGATATGTAATTTAGGAGTGCAAGGTACAACTTACAAGGTTCTATTTATCGTTGTTACAAGTGACAAGCTTCCATTTCAACTGGACCCATTAAAGATTTTATTCATGAAAACTATGTGTAGATAGGATTTACAAGAAATATCACACCTTTAATCTGTGTAATTTTTGCCCTTGGTAGTACATATTTGTCGATGGTCCTGTCATTCAAAACTTTTACACGACCTTTCCAAAGTGGAGAACAGTAAAAGAAAATCTTGACTGGTTCCAAATGTTCCTTTAGTGGGATCAAATTTACCGGGTCAACCTCAACTAGCGAAATCAGTCTCTCTTTTCAACGAAAAAAAGGCCAAAAGTGTTACAGTAAAATCTCGAAGACATAAAGTAAAATCTACAAGTTCCTGAAATTTTCAACGTTGTTCTCTTTGCAATCAAATTGCTAACTCAATGTTGACTGCAGTTTAAAGCAAACACAGAGAACATTTTCTTTTCATTTGGTGATCTGTAAAATGGTATTTGTTGGTAAGTTCTATCCTATGTCAAAATGTGCTGTATGCCTTCATTAAGAGCCTAGAGTAGTTTCTTAATCAATGGAAATCTTGTTTTGAATAAAATGAAAAAAATATATATATATGCATGAGATGAAAAGCTAATTTGGTGGTTTAAAATTTAATAGTGATTACGACGATAGCACAAGTAATAATAAAGATGAGCGCGTGAAAAAAAATTAAAATAGAGAGAAAAATATACAAATAATTCAATTTCTTTCAAATGGGGATGCAAACGGGATCGGAAGGGGTAGGAGCAGCCTTTCCCGTCCCCCGTTCCGTCTAGTTTTTGGTTTCCTTACCCTGCCCCATATTTGGTTAAGGTAGAGTAGTGTGGAACAAATCTTATACGTCCCATTTATTTGTCTTTTATTCTTTATTTTTGCTTTTATTTTTTTAATGCTTTTGGTTAGTGAAAACATTACTTTTTTCAAATTGTAAAAAAGTCCATATGTTTATTTAGAAATGATGATGATTTTTTTCTTTGTGAGTGATAAAAAAACTTATATTTTGAAATGAACATTAAATAGGATGAATAACGGGACATAGGCTATGTTTTCTGTATGGCCGTAACCGCCCCGCCCTTCTCGGGGTAATGACCCCCTCTGTCCCATGTACCTGATTCGGCATGAAATCCCTGCCATGATCGGGAGGTGTTTGCGGGTTTTGTGTACAACAGAATTATTTTTGTCATTCCTATTTTGAAAGAACGCTTAATTCGAGCACTAGCGAAATTTTACGAAACATACCACTAGTATTTTTTTCATTTGTCGTAAGTGTAAGACTAATTCAAACGTGTTTATGTCCTAATTGGGACAACAACAGTGAAAATTACACCCATTACCTTAATTAAATTCATAATAACATTATTACTTTCCCTTCTTTTTTATTTCAGAAAATACCGTCTTTTGGAAACCTTTTTCACTAACTAAGTAGAAATGCAGAGTCATAAATCAAATCAAAATTTTGGAAACCTTTTTCACTACCAAAATCCTTCCATTCTTAAAGTTCTTAATTTCTGGCACAATTCTGGTCCAAAATAGAATACATCTGTATTTTGTCTTCCTCAATCCAAATTTCATACCATCATCCAATGCTAATCTTTGGAGCTGAAATCCACATATTTCTTTTCTGTTTTTACACAAAAAATCTGCAACATAGAACTGGAAATCAAGAACTTGGAGTCTCCGACGATTGGTTTCTTTCTTACCTGCGGTTCTGCCCAGTTCTCTCTCTCTCTCTCTCTCTCTCTCTTTTTTAAGGGATTTTGGGGGGTTTTTATTGGGGGCAGTTTTTGGGCTCTTTTTTTTTAGAGGCCCCTAAAATCTTAGGCCCAAGGCAGTGGCCTTACTTGCCTTGGGCCAGGGCCGGCCCTGTTGGAGAATAATGTTTTGTAAAAATGTATTTTTGCATATTGTAGAACTCGGTATATCGAGGGCGTAGGCAAATCTACTTTGGTACTCGACAAGATGCCATCAGCAAAACTTTTCAGTGTTATAATATGGGCTACGTCGTACAGAGAGATGAGCTTGAGAGAAGAATTCAGATACAAATTGCTGAGGTTGGATTTTCAGGTGAAGATGGAGGAGAGTGAAGAAAGAATTGACATTCGACTGCATAAAAGGCTTGAGAAAGAGAGACAGTTTCTCCTCATTTCGGATGATGTTTGGAATGCAAATAATAACAAATGCAGCTGGAAGATATAATGTAACAATGATAACTGGAAATGCAACACTTAATACAATATTATCGTCTTGCAATGTAGTTGTCAACATACATCTCTCCAACTGCAATGCAATCCTGCCATCAACTGGATGCCTCATTTCGCCATTAAATCATAACATCTTCAATTTTCTTGAAATCACCAGAGAACCAGAAATCACCTTGATTTCTCAGATTATCCGAACAATGGAAGAAAGGCCGCAGCTTGATTTGAATGTAGTTTATGGCCGATTCCACGAGATGAAGAAGTGATTTTCTATGGATATTTTTCAGAAAGAGTGATTAATTTGAAGCTACAATTAAAATCTGCGTAATCTATGCCTTCTTTAAATTCATTGGTTACATTGTATAATAAATATATGTAAAATCCAATAAGAATAATTGGAAATTGCATAAAACCAGGCATTTAGTTTGACATTTTAAAAAAATCAGGTTTAAACTTTATTTATTTAATTTTCAGATTTTTATCATTTAATAAATAATGATATTATAAAATTAAAATAACATATATATCCACCATACTTCCTACCCCCACAAACCCTAAATCAACTCTCTCACCATTTCTCTCAACCGCCCACTGTCGCCACCGTCCATCCCTTCCCCTCACCTTCCCTCCCTTCCTCTGCTGCGAATCGAAGCAGCGTCACAGCGACGCTGCTGTCGTTCGTCGCGACGCTGCTGTGGGTAGGTGGCTCGGCGTCGCAACGCTGCTGGAGGTCCGGCGATTTGTGGTGATTTTGAGTTTTTCTTCATTCTCAAATCTTCTTAGCGAGGTTGGTTTTT
>CAIGRK010298061.1:0-11673 GCA_903798315.1 Fraxinus greggii | reverse complement strand
GTCTATTTAACTATTTTAATGGCGAAATTGTAAATTTTTAGTAAAAGTTTTTTTTTGCCATACTGTAAAATGTATTATTAAATTTTAAAAATACAGTGTGTGAAGTGTAAAAACATCCTATACAAAGGTTTATTTTGTAAATTTCCTATTATAAAATAAAGTGAATAACGATAATACTCGAAGTGATCACAACTGTATGCAAACTATTAAAAGACGATCAAACTTGATTCGATCAACAAAATATAAATTTGTTTTTGGATTTCGTTGTGATTACCATAAAGATAATGATAATGTAATTTCTTGAAAATTTTATAGAATTTTTTAAATTAATTTAGTTTCTCAGATGGGTTCGTCATTGGAGCAAAGGGCATAGCAAGAAAGAATAAACTTTACATTTTTTCCTACTAAAATTTTGTATTTGCTATTTCAATCCAAATATAAAAAAACAAGAACATTGTAAAGCATAAAATCAATCGATTTGTTGTCTTCATTCTTTCCCAAAGCTCTCGTAATGAAGTCATAATACTGACGGCCAAACCAAGAGATAATTTAATCAATGGTTACTGACTTTTTTTATTGATTACTACTTGCTCAACAAAATTTAAAAGGTTACTTGTTGTTCGCCTATATTTGAATAAAATTACTTATTGAATTTTGCTATTGGTAACATTGATTGAAATGACACGAGTAATTGATTGATAACTTTGTTCAAATTTGGATGAGTAACGAGTAATCTTTTAAATTTCGACGGGTAAGCAATAATTTACAGCAAAGTTCGATAAGCAAAAAGTAACTTTTTAAATTTTTATTCATTGCTCACTGAATTTTGCTACTGATAACACAGATTGAAATGATATGAGTAATTGATGGATAATTTTGTTCAAATTTGGGTGAGTAACGAGTAATTATTTAAATTTCGACAAGTAAGTAATAATTTATAGTAAATTTCGGTGAGCAAAGATTAACTTTTCAAATTTTGACGAAGTAGCAACCCATGACAAAACTAAATTTACTCGCCAAACCCATCCCCACACACCGACACAAGGGGGGAAAACTGAAAAGAAAATTAAGGCCGGCTACTAAATGACATAGAAGCAGAGTTCTCATCCTAGTTGGCGCAACATATTCGTTTGACTTAGTAAACTCCTTCAATAATAATTATTGAGGATAAACCATTGAACATTTGTTTGCAATGGCCCTGACCTTAAATTCTTTGAGTATTATATATAGTATCTGTAACAACCCATAAAACCAAATCTTGGTTGGGGTTGAAAATGGAAACTTTAGCTCATTCCTTTACAGTTTTACTCTGCATTATATGTGTTCTTTGTTCAGATGGAGTTATTGGTGTGGATGGCTATATCAAATACAACACTGGGAGTGGCATTGTTGATGGCAAATTGAATGTTCATTTGGTTCCCCATTCACACGATGATGTGGGCTGGCTCAAGACAGTTGATCAGTACTATGTTGGATCAAATAACAGTATTCAGGTGTGCTTAATAAGTGCTTATGCAGTGTATGGGCGGACTGGAATTACTTTTTCTGATTCTGGACATTTAATTGACGCAGGGTGCATGTGTGGAAAATGTTTTGGACTCGGTTGTTATGTCATTGCGCCGGGATCCTAACAGGAAGTTTATATTTGCTGAAATGGTAGAGATTATGTGTGTAGTGTTTTATTTCTTTTGGATTAAGTCTATAAACATCTGAAATTAAGAAAATATTGCGAGTTTTGAAAGGAGGTATAACTATCCTCCTATAATATTTCATTACTGAAACTGTTTTTCAGGCTACAAAGTTGTGCTTAATATAATTCGAAGGTCCAAATTTTAGTCTATATCAGTTTGCCTTTCTTATTGAAATTAATTTTGACCATGTATCACATCCCTTCTCCTCTATATGCCAAATAGCAGGTTAAATATAGGTCTCTGCCTGATTTTATGATGTGAAATGTGAGCTACTAAATATCTGCATTGTATCCTGTAGATCCACCAACCTTTACGGAGGATTAGGAAAATTTTAGGGTCTAGTTAGACTCTTCCTTTTCTTTGTCATGTTGGTTTTGAAATCAGTCATATACTCTATATGATTTTGCGTTCATGGCTTTCACACTAGAAGTGATCTTATAATGAAAATAACTTGCCAATGGAATAAGTGATGCTGGAAAAATTCACCTTGCACGTATGAATGCAGAATACACAAGTAAATTGTTAGTTAGTAGCTCTCAGTTCTACTCAGCTGATAAGCAAACCACAAATCAATAAAAAATGGAGAAGAAATCCTTAGCATACAGAGCTGAGTGTAAAAATACACTGTGTCAAGCATATGCCTTGGGGTTGAAGTTCAATATACTAGGATTCGATGACAGATTGTTGAATAAGTTTCTTGCTTCCGTTTTAAAGATGAGAGCTGTGCATATATGCTCTATCGTGTCGTGCATTATACATGATGATTTTACTGTTGTTAAAATGAGTTGCTATTATAATAGGCATTTTTCAATAGATGGTGGGAAGAGCAAAGTCCAGAAATTCAAGAAGAAGTACGAAAACTTGTTGATGCCGGCCAGTTGGAATTCGTGTACGCTGATTGCTTGTAACCTACTATCCATATCCTTTACTAGTGAAGTTTGGCTTAAAACTGTTTTAATGACTATGGGTGCAGAAATGGTGGCTGGTGTATGCATGATGAAGCAACTACTCATTATGTAGACATGATTGACCAAACAACTCTTGGCCATCAACTCTTAAAGAGTCAATTTAATAAGACTCCTCGTGCTGGATGGCAGATTGATCCATTTGGACACTCTGCAGTGCAAGCTTATCTACTTGGGGCTGAGGTATTTAAAAGACAGTTGTCGAAATTCAAAGAAGTATCAACTTAACATAATCCAAGTCCATATACCATAATATATGGACTAGATGTTGCACATTCATATATCATTAAGTTTTGTTCTTACTTCATCTTTCATTTATTTATTTGTTTTTTGTTTCTATAGCTGGGATTTGATTCCATTCATTTTGCACGGATTGATTATCAAGACAGAGCAATACGTAAGGAAGATAAATCTCTTGAAGTTATATGGCAGGCTTCCAGGACATTTGGCTCCTCCTCTCAGGTTAGGAAATGAAACTGCTGGTCCATACACGTTCTTTGTGTTAAAATGCTTCATTTGATTAATTTGAGATCTGGATCCTTGCAGATATTTGCCAATGCATTTCCTGTTCATTATAGCCCACCAAATGGGTTTGCTTTTGAAGTAGATGAAGACTTCATTCCAGTCCAGGTTCCATCTTAAGCATACATTTAGTCCCAAAGGTTTTCCTATGTTCGTATAAGCCCATACATAAGCTTCTCTACTTGTTAAAACGCAGGATAACCCCCTTCTTTTTGACTTCAATGTCGACACACGAGTTAATGATTTTATTAGTGCTGCAATGATTCAAGTAAATTCCAATATTTCTCTTATTCCTTATATTCAACAGTTACTAAATCTTCTTATTGACAAATGCATGGATTTAGAAGGTAAGACTGAGTATGCAGTTGATGACCAATTTGTCTCCAATACATAGGCAAATGTGACTCAAACTAATCATATTATGTGGACGATGGGTGAGGACTTCCGATATCAATATGCTGAGTCTTGGTTCAAGCAAATGGACAAACTAATTCATTACGTTAACAAGGTATTATTTTTTTGCTTCTTTGTTTCCTGGAAGAGACACTAAGAAGAAGGATGGCTTCAGGTAGAAAACTAGACAAATTTGGAAAATAATTTCCCTCGACAAACTAATTTTATTTCGATTCATTTTTCTTCCCAGAAGCTTCTTCATATATCACAATAAATTCCATAATTTCTTTGGTGGATCTCTTATTACCTGAAGAAAGTATATTATGTCACTGCAAAACTCAAGCAACTAACATGAAGACGCTGAGGATGAGAGGACAGAAAACCAGAAAGAAAGACTCGAAGCAAGATTTTTTAAAACTCCGTTTGAAGCCACATATGTAATAATGAAAGAAACTTGGAGAAAGTGGGGATTTCTATCTTATACACTATCTTCAACTATTAAAAAAATGCATTTTGAAAATGCACGTTCGAATGAATCATTCATCAATTTCTGAAACTGGATCAGTTCATAATCTGGAGAAAGAAATCCAAGATACCCAATCATATGGTATCTCATGTCTAATTCTATAATGACATTTCTACCTCTAAGAAAGCTTTAATTATACAGGATGGCAGAGTGAATGCATTATATTCTACCCCTTCTATCTATACCAATGCAAAGCGATATGCCATTAAATCTTGGCCTCTGAAAACTGATGATTATTTCCCGTGAGTGCTTCTTAACTCTTTTCTGATTTCCTCTGTTCTGTTGTTCTATTTGATTTGATCCACAAAACTGATTTTGTGTCTGTTGATTTTCCACAGATATGCAGACAGAGCGAATGCATACTGGACTGGTTATTTTACAAGTCGACCGGCCTTTAAGCAATACGTTCGTTTTCTGAGTGGATATTATCTGGTAAGGTTGTACAATCCCATTCTCTGGGATACATAATGAGTCAAATTAGACATAGTCCCCAGCTCACATTCTAGGACTTGATCATGTCTCCTAGCTTATATCGTGTAATATTCAAGTTAGTTTTTGAACTGCATTAGAGTTAATTATGGATCAGCCTGTTAGCATAAGAATTATATTATTATCACTATATTAGGTGTAATCTTATATCCCAGATTTCAGTCATGTTAAGATAATAACGATAATAATCTAAATCTTAAATCACAGCTTCCTCATGAGTATATCGATAATAACCTTTTTAACTTATCCCAGTTTTAGCTTCACTAATGATTAGTATTGTGAAACATATAATAATAATTTTTTATGCGCTTACATAGGCAACTCGGCAACTTGAGTTTCTGATTGGAAGGAGATCGGCTGGTCCTAATACTTACAGGTTAGGTGATGCTTTAGGAATTGCACAGCACCATGATGCTATCACTGGAACTGCTAAACAGCATACTACAAACGACTATGCAAAACGCCTAGAAATTGGAGCATCAGAGGTGGAATTTAACATATTTATTCACTATAACATATGTGTATACACCCAATGGATATTCTTCATCATGTTTTTAATTTTCTCATATATATATGCTCCAAAATGTAATTTAACTTTTGTAGGCAGAAGTGACTGCTAATTTAGCTTTGTCATGTCTGATGGATTCAAAATTGAATGGCCAGTGTGCTAAACCTACGACAAGCTTTCGTCAGGTGACATTTCACTTTTTAGAACTTGTTTCAGTTTCTGCATGAATGTTTGTGTAACGGTTAATCTAGTCATCATATGGTTTTCAGATATAATTTGCTCATTTTTTTACTCCAATTTAACTAAACGGCCTTATAATCCCTGAAACAGCTACGAACTGTCATTATATTACTGAAAGACCTTTCTTATTATGTGGTTATTTCTATTCTTGAAATTTCATAGAGTCTCAGAAGTTCACTCATGAGTTGATTTATAGGTTTTTCTTCTTCATGGGAGACATTTTATTTATTAGAACCAACTTCTTGAATTGCAACTGAATGTTTAAATTACCTCGGTGAATTTTTCATAAACATTGTCCTCTGATTCCTTTTTAAGGATAAAACTAGACTGAAAGAAAGATACGAGGCAGGAGAATGCAAAACTGATTGATGAGAGAGAGAGAGAGAGAGAAATATATTTTCAAGTTTGTTTTATGAATAATTATAGTACATAAACCAGTGTAGGCTATTATCGACGAAATTTTTATACAAAGTAGAATCACGGAGGCATGTTCTGCATTTTCAAAAATTAAAGAAGAGAAAGGGAGTTTTGAATTTTTCTGAATCAAGATTGAAACTATAGTCTATAGATGACTTCTTCAATCATCTTTTATTCAATGATGCAAGTAATCACTAAAGACTTAATACATTTGGTGAATGAAATGAAATTCTAATTCTGTTCTATCAAAATGTTGCTGTGATCTGATTGGTTTCTTATTAAGGTTAATTACATGTTTGGACATGGAATGTGTATATCTTATAGACGTCCTCTGCTGATTTGAATGGTTCTTTGGGTTTCTTTAGGCTAGAAGCATTTCTCGAATTCTGATAATCAGTTTGTCCATCCTGGCCTAATGCTGTGTTTTCTTTCTTTTTCACCTTTCTCATTTGTGAACAGTGCCAGTTACTCAATATAAGTTTCTGTCCACCTACAGAGGATGATATTCCACAAGGAAAAAGTTTGGTAATATTTTCTTTTTCTTATGAATCTGTCTCACTGATTTAATGCCCTGGAAGCTGTATCAGTAGGTATATATTTCTATCGTCAGGTTGTGGTGGCATACAATTCACTTGGATGGGAACGTACTGACATTGTCAGAATCCCTGTGAGTGTTTCCTTCTCTTCTTTTCAACCTTTCTATGTTACAACAATTGTGGAATTCTATAATTATACATTAACTGCAAAGAGTCATGTTTATGAAATGCATAACTGATGATTGCCTGAAGTTCGTAAAATCTACCATAATATATGCAAGGACATTAACCCAGAAGAGTACTTGGGGATACATGGTCCATTTCAGTGAATTCTGTTTTCTGGGTGTAGACAATAATAAATCTAATCAAATTACGTGCAAGCAGAATTTTCCCCATCACATTTGTAAAAAGCTTTCTTAATAATCCTTACTACACCCTTCACCACCATCATGGGTATTGGAAAACCAGTTAAGTTAATACTTTAGCAACCTGGTGGTGCCTCGTTTTCCCATTCTAAAACACTGAAAATACAACAGTGAGTCATTTAAGTCAGAGGTCATAAACCCATCCAAATGCAAGACATCACAAAAAGTCTCCACCTTCCATGTGTTTCCATGCAGACTTTGTCAGCCTGCAAGTGCTTTCACCTGGAGTTCTGAACATTAATAGACTCCAAGTAATGCTTGAACTTTACCAATCCGAAAAATTAGCCACCATCTCTTCAAGTTGGTTTGTTTTGCCCCTTGATAGTAAAATATTGATGCAAATAAGAATGACTCATTCTAATATGACAACATACACATCATACAACCATCAGATTTCTTTCCTATTCTATTATAATAGAAAAGTTATGCAAAAGAGAAAACATTTAATCAAGTGATTTAAACGGGCATTAGCATAATTCACATACAATTAAGCGTAAGCAAAAATAATGATATAGCTTTACGGTTTCTGAATGGACACTCAATACTTATTAGCTTAGATCTGAGTTGTATGCTCAACTACTTGTTTTTATTTCCAGTGTTAGCATTGTACTCCAACAATCTCTTTGTTCTCAATTATTTGACACAGTCACACACTTATATTTTTACATCTATATTTCTGTTCTCTTCTTTTTCCTATAGCATGGTGACATAAATTGGATTATCTGCATGTAACCACCAGATGATTAATTTACAGGTTAATGATAATAACCTAGTTGTTAAAGATTCCATGGGAATGATTATTCAGTCACAATATGTGGAGTTGGACAATGTTACGAGCAACCTGAGAAGCTTCTATGTCAAGGCATATATTGGAATTTCACCTAAGAAAGCTCCCAAATACTGGCTTTTCTTTCAAGCATCTGTGCCACCTCTGGGTTGGAATACTTTCTTCATTTCTAAAACATCTCGGAAAGGTACTAGTACTACCTTTTTCTGAACAATATTCCCTTCTTTTAGCTTTTGCTACATGCTATATCGTCTAATTTCGACATCTCCACATTCAATTTCTGATTAGTGGCACTCTTTATAACTATTGTGCATATAATAAAATAGAAAACGATTTCTCGAAGTAAAAGAGCTATGTCATTGTATTCTTACTTGGACTTTGGATTGTCAAAATGCTAAAGATCATTACTTTGTTAATCTTCATCTCTTTATATTTATGGTAAAATGATGTTTAACATAACAAAACTGGTTTAGAATGCTTATTCAACTCCATTTGATATTGTTTTAGAATTTATTCAGCATTTTTTATGTACTTTCTGAGTTTATGATCATTGGGAATCTATGAGATGTATACCGGACTCATTATCTGATTGCCAATTGTCTAACATGGGTAACTATGTGTTTATAAAAGTTGAAGTAACATAGTTTCTTCTACAATGATGCAGGAAATAGTAGAACTATGTATGTGTCTATAATGGAAAGTCCAAAAGAAGAGACAATTGAAATTGGGCCGGGAAACTTGAAGTTGTCCTTTTCTTCAGCATCGGGGCAACTTAAACGCATGTTCAATTCTAAATCTGGGGTAAGACCCCACAGTAAAAATGAGTATGATATTTGTTTGATTCTCTGTTGCGCTGGTACCCATCATCTGCAGATTATCCGTGTGAAAAGAATGTCAGTGACATTGAGATATGGTGATTGAAAATCAGGAAAGCACATATAAATTCATTTTCGTAAAACAACTCATTTTTTTATGACTTATAATGGTAAATTCATTGCTGTCTTGACCACTGCCATGTTCAATAAAAGTGGTTGGAACTTCCTAGAATTGCCCTAATAATCGTCATCAGCATGATAAAGAACCAATTTTTCTACAAAGGTTTGATGAAATTTATCAATCAATTCTTGCCTTTTGGGTTTGTTCGTACATTTTGTGAAATTGAGGCATTTGTGGTACCATTGCTTTTTTTCTCATTTTGTTATGCCAGTGTCTTATAACTAAATAACCTTGTCCAAACACTGCCCACTTTTTGTGATGCCAAATATTATATCGTACTTGTAGACTAGCATTAGATGATACCAATTTTAATGGCATGATAGGATTTGAGTGAAATTATTAGACAGAGCAGAAACTTCATGAAACTATTTAGTAGTCTCCTTTCATGCTCTGGGCAAAATGTTTTAGTGTGTGAGAGTACTACAGTAGAATGACAGTGATATTTGCACAAGTTTTGTTCTGTGTTTAAGACCATTATACATAATAAGCTGTCTTAACATCAAAGTTATTCAATACGCTCTCTTTAACTTAAATATGGTGCTATAGATTTGTTAAATGCTTTCAGTGTAAGAGATATGCACACCAAGATGTCTAGAGTTTTCTTTTCTTTTAATTTATGTGAAAGCATTTAGTTTGACCTCTGATCTGATAAGCCTGGGAGATGTCTTAAAGAAATGCCCTCACTTATATATGACTAATGTGATTTTACTAGATTGATATACCAGTACAACAAAGCTATCTATGGTATGCTTCAAGTCAGGGAGATGCTGATCCCCAGGTATAGTCACTTTTACCTAATACATTATGCATGTACTAGTCCTACGTTTAAATGGATCCAATAATTGCTGTGTTAATCATATTGTCTCATGCAGTGTTCCGGTGCATACATTTTTCGACCTAATGGATTGCCGCCTCAAGTTGTCTCGAGATCAGTGAGTGATCTTTTCTCCAGCTAAGAATAGGTGTTACTTTAACTGTATAGGTGGTCCAAGTAATAATTAAGCTTCCTGAGCAGTGGATCATTAGTTTATCCGGTGCCAATTGGTTGTAAAGCTAGAATGCCATACTTTGCTTCTTCTTTTTTTATTAATTTCACAAAGTTAGCTATTAATACTTGGTATGCTGATTGCAGGTTCCTTTGAAGGTCATACGGGGACCACTTGTTCATGAGGTTCACCAGCAATTCAGTTCATGGGTTAATCAGGTTGGGAATTTTTTAGTTATGAATCTAATCCCTCAAAATCTTATTAACAGAAGTTTATTCAACTTTTATCAAGATGTTTTTACTTTTGAATAATGTCTGTTTGCAAATCTCATAACTGAATAGGAAATATATCACAAGAAATCGTGTACATGCAAGTATATCTCCAATATACACTAAACTTCTGTATAATCTTCAGTTGGCCTTATTGTGTACTATTCACTCATCTTCAATTTTTTTCTTCTATTTGGTGGAGGAAATTCTTATGCACATGGCATGTAAAAAATTCAATCTGTCTTCATTGTTTTACATTCATTGTATCACTTATCGGAATGTATTCATCATTAACTTTCAGATAATTAGAGTTTACGAAGATAAAGATCATGCTGAAGTTGAGTTCACTGTAAGTTGATCTTGTTGACCTTGCCTTTCCTATGCTAGATTTTTATATTTCCACTGTGATTTGACAACTGTTTTTCCCCTTTCTATGAGTATGGTTCTGATACATAATTCTCATTGAAGATTGGTCCTATACCTACGGATGATAGTGTTGGGAAAGAAGTTATTACAAGAATGACAGCTAATATGGCCACAGATAAAGTGTTCTACACTGATTCTAATGCAAGGGACTTCCTCAAACGGGTAATTCTTTCAATATTCTTCTCTTTCATTTCTGTAGATCATGTGGATCTGAAGGCATCATCTTTTAAGAAATTCTAGTATTCGTTTTCTTGTGGATCTTCTTAATTTGTCATTCGATTAGCTAATGAATTAGCTGTAGATGTTTTGTTTTCGTTCCAAACTGATATATTGTTACGCTTTATTCAAAGAGTCCACATATTAATTCGCCACGCATTAAGACGAATGTTGAGAACAAGACATGCTTTTCGTAATTAGCTGGCCATGTTCTTCTGTAATTTTTTGACTTGAGGAAAATAATTTTCCATATTCCGTGCAATTTGCTTCAGTAATATGAATAGCTAAACTGTGGTAAATGGAAAAAAATAACACATGCAGTTCTCTAGGCATGTGCCTGTAATGAAATATTTTCTTATAGACACCTTGTCGCTCTATTATTTGGTTTTTCCTTTTCTTGCTGTAGGGGTAATCTCAATTAGATGTCATCCCCACCTATTTGACTTCATTAACCTATGGCTTTTCAGGTTCGGGATTATAGACCCGGGTGGCCACTCACAGTTACTCAACCTGTAGCAGGAAACTACTATCCAGTAACTATCCTGACTCAATTTCTTAATTATGATTAGCAAATTTAACTAGAAGCAAAGTTAGAATTCTTGTATTGTGAATGGAGTTTCTAGCCAATTGCACTACTTGTCAAACTGACAAGACATGTCTTATCATGAAAGACACAGACTCCTCAGACCTCACTATAGAGATGATCTTGCACTATACAGTGGATTCTCTGCGTTAATGCAAGGTTGAGGTTTGTTGTACCTAAAGACTAGCAAGGATCTGGGAGGACGAGATCTGTAACGTGTCTGCTGAAATAGAAGTATTGATTGAATCCCTTTTAGGTCTCAAATCTAGATCTCCCCGATTTATAATAATTTGACGATTTGAAAGAATAAGGAGAAATAACAGGATTAAACTGATAAGATTGCTGAGTTTAATGCAGAAAAGTGTATAAAAGAATGCTGAAGAAGATGATATTTGTGGGAATTTTCTGTAATATATTCACTGAATGAAAGAAAATAACATGCAACAAGAAAATAACTTAAATTCAGCATGCAAGGCTGATTCTCCTACTTCCACTCATTAACCTCCTATTTCTTCTCCCCCTTCTATATTTTATTTACAACCCTAGCCCCCCTAACGACTTCTAACCACCTGGAAAACAACTCTAACAGAAAATAAGTGACTCAGCTAGTTCTGGAAGCTACTACTGTGCCTTGCTGACTGTCATTTGGCTGGTTCCTTATGTGCTTTGTTGGCTTTTTGGCGCCTGGAGTATGTGAA
>CAIGRK010298036.1:0-13574 GCA_903798315.1 Fraxinus greggii | reverse complement strand
ATTTTTTTTAGCAAGCACGAACTCCGCTTAGAAGAAAAACGTAGTAATCGATGAAAAAAACAAGAAACGAGAAATTAAACAACTTTAAAGAATTAGGAGCACAAAGGCAACTTCAAAACGTGCTTCAAAGTTAATTTAATGAAAGTTGAACCGAATTACTGTTTTTCAATAATTTGGTTGTCAATGTTATGATGTAATTTGTAAGTCGACCGGTCCATGGATAAGGATGATTTGGTTCAAGCCTAAACTATTTATGAATGATTAAACTTCATACTTAACCACACAATTCAATGAATTCACAAGTTCCGCTGAATTATCCACTATTGATTATATTTATTTGGCGTGTTCGATAGAAATTAAAATAGTCGAGTATGAACTTAAATTACTTAAGTGATTGAAAATCTCAAAGTACAGTGCTTGTTTGAGAGGAATTAAAAGTCAATTAAAATTAAAAATATTGTCGTTATTGAGTCTCACTCATCTAATAAAAATCAACAATAACGATTAATTTTTCAATTTTAATCTCTACTGAACACGTCCTTATATAAATCCCTTCTAAATGGGGGCAACGTAGTTTTGTCTTATTCTATTTGATAATATTTGACATGTGTTTATATGATTTAAATCATATTGACAATTGACTTATTCAACCTTTGTTTGAATTTCAATTTTTGAAAAGATACATTTTTGAACGGTGTTTTTGCTTATTTCAACCACAAATTATTTAATAAAATAATATTATATGTAGGTTAAAACTTTTTCTTATTTTTTAACTATATATTTTTCATCAATACGCTATTCAAAAATATTTTTTTTCTTTTATACAAAAATAGAGCTCAAACAAACCCTCAATATAATTTATATAATCCATGTTTTGTGGGTATTGAGCCCCTGTTTGAGTTATATTAAAATTTTCATTTTCATTTTTCTACTCCTTTTCAACCACAAATTTTTTAATAAAATAATATTTTTCATCATATCAATAACTTTTCTTTCTTTTTCCACCACATATTTTCCATCAATCTATTATTCCAAAATACATTCTTCCAAAATAATGTGGTTCAAACATACCTTGAGATATAGATTTTTAATTTAAATCAATATTAACAATTAATTTTAAACACACAATTCACGAGATTCATAATTTTTCAATCATACATTTTATTAATTTTTATTAATATCTAGTAAAAAATTTTTTGATTTTAATTCTCAGTAAACACTGTCATAATTAAAAAAAATAAAAAAAAACCTTTAGCCCTTGTTTGACAACCATTATTTTTTTAAAAATTAAATAGTGATTTTTACGAGAATGTGTGGTTAAAAAGTAAGGAATATTTTTAAATTTATGTACAAAATATTTTATTATTTGAATATATAATTGGAAATCAGTACGTATAATAAAAAAAGTTTGAAATAAAAACCATTATTTGTAGTCTTTTTTATATAATACACATTTTCAACTACATATTCACCATATAAACTATTTTACACGTAAATTTAATTTTTTTTATTTTTTAGTCATACAATTTTCAAAAAATCATTATTCAATACATTTTTTTGTACAAATAATGATTGTCAAATTGGGACTAAGGCTCTATTTGACCTACATTATATTTTTCATTCACATTCTCCTATTCATTTTCAACCACATATTTTTTAATAAAATAATATTTTTCATCATATCAATATTTTTCCTACTTTTTCAACTGTTTATTTCTATCGTATTAATCAAAAAAATACATTCTCTCCACAAAAAATGCATACCAAACAAAGGCTAAATGTGATCATTTAAATTAAGAACAAAATTTAACTTTTTATTTTAAAAAATTAAAATAGACCGTGTCCTTTGAAGTTTATTTTAAAAAAATTACTTTCTAAAGTAAGTCTCACGAAGATGCTGAAATTAATAATGAAAATAATGGCCCTCACCCTCAACGATTGAGCATCTCTCTTCACCAACACCACCATCTCTATCACTTCATCACTCTGCTAAAGCTCCAGTACATACATAAATATACACTACCTTAAATTTAACGTCGTTGTGTTAGAGAAACAAAAAAAAGTGTTACCTTTTTGATAATTCTTGTGATTTTCAAGGGTCGTATGGATGAAATGTATGGCCTTCATTCGACGTGTGACTATGCAGACAAGGCGTTGATGTCACCGGAGAATCTGATGATACCGGCAGAGTATAATCAGCAATACTATAGCCTTATCTCGTCTTCAGTTGATCATCAACATCATCGAACAGAAATGTTTGGATCCGATGATTTTGCTGGAAGTGGATTCCAGTATTCTGTGGTATCAGATGTGGCGTCTGATAATATTCAGAGGGAAACAGGCCCTGGAGATGATCAGGATGAACAGGGTTCGAGCTTGATCAAGACTAAAATTGCTTCTCATCCATCTTACCCCAAGTTGCTTGATGCTTATATCGATTGCCAAAAGGTTTAAGCTTTCAAAACTCTCATTCTCAAGGGCTTTTCTTTTCGTTTGATTGTATGTTTTCTTTTCTAATCTTAGCTATTTAGGATTGCTTATGATCAAATATTAGCCGAAAGAGTCATCTTCTTCCTCTTCAGATTTAAGTTTCAAGTTATTCTTGATCATTAAAACGAATTCAGCTGTGACTTTCAGGTTGGAGCACCCCCAGAAATAGCATGTCTACTGGATGGAATCAGACGAGAAAACGACTTCTGTAATCGAGATGGAACTTCTACATGCCTCGGAGTGGATCCTGAACTCGACGAATTTATGGTCTATCGCTCTTACAATCACAGTTTTTTTTATTTTTTTCCGCCTTTAAAATTTGTCTTTTGAACTTCTGGTTTCAAGTTGTATCTAGTGTTGAATCCCTTTCTCTTTCTCTAGGAAACCTACTTTGAAACATTGGTGAAGTACAAGTCGGATCTATCAAGGCCTTTTGATGAAGCAACGTCGTTCCTCAACAATATTGAAACACAACTGGGCAATCTTTGCAAAGGTGCGCCTCTCTCCCACGCACACAGTGCTTCAGTTTATAATGTTTCTTCTTCTTTGTGTTATCCTTTTGTAATTGCCAAAGAATTTTGGTGCGATTTTTTATAATCAAAATCCTTGGCTATGAAATATAATCTAACCAAAACCCTAACAATGGACGAATCCACTTTCTTGAGTTAGGGACTTTTTCCCCCCCTCTTACTCTGACTAAAATTGTGAATCTGAAGTGTATTGTTTCTGTATGATTCTAAGTGTCTTTCCTGTTAGTATTGGAAAGAGTTCCTTAGAACGAAAAGTCAAGGGAGTCTTCCTTGCAACAGTGATGAAACCTTTTCCTTTTTCAGTTTAGTTTCATGTAGGAGTTGATTCACTGCTGTTAAAGATATAGAAATAGTTCCATAATATTATTCGGGATCATAAGTATTATCTGTGACAGTAATTTTAAAATATTTGATATTATTTCCATAATAGTTTGGTTGTTAGCTAATGATACAACTGTTCCTGATGTATGTCTCTTTTACTTGTTTTCGACGAATAAATCTTGGAAACGAGCCATATATGAGAATGCATATGCTCTTTTAGCTTAGCGAAATTTGAGTACCATGTCAAAGAAGACGTTTTAATATTCCGAAAACCGAGTGTAGATGAAATATACTACTCTTCAAACATTTTCGCTTTTGTTTTGAATTAAACGGCCACAGCTTTGGCTCAACATGTTTTATGATATTCAAAATTCTTGATGCATTTGAATGACCATGGACACATGTTCTTGTATGTAATTTATGAAGTTTCTGAGAAAATTATATTTTTTTACTTTCTATGAGATAAAATAGTGTGACAACTATTATTATATGGTATTGTTTTTCCTGTCTGTTGGAAGGTTTTTTATTTGGTTGAAAATTTCTCCGAGTCCGATAAATTTACTTTTAATATGTTTTCATATTAAGGACATGGTGATGAAGGTCCTCCTCTATGTTGTGCTTAATTGTATGTTTATACTCCACCGCTTGCCCAACAAATTTAAATAATAAAATTACTCTTCCAGTTTTGATGTAATTGAGCTTATCTATTTCTTGATTTCTTGAAATGTGATGTAATTGCTTTATATGATGTCTGATTACTCTAAAAAAGAGTTTCAAGTTCCAATGGATCATCTATTGGCCAAGTGTTGATGCAAGATATATATGAAATAAACATTGGGAAATGCCTAATTTCCAATTCGTTGGCAGTTAAAGCTCTGTCTTCTCTGCAAGAAAAGTTATGTAGGCAGTTTTAATTTTATTATAAAAGAAAAAGAAAAAGAACATGGTATCTGACTTGTCTCACGTGACATTCTTGATCTCGTGCATGCTACCTAGGTTTTGCATGTTTTACATCTAATTATTTATTTTATGATCTCCTCAAGTTTATAGCCTGGCGTAGTTTGTGTGGTTAAATAATGCCGACAATGTGTACTTTAAGAATGCTAAGTACGATTAGCAAATGTATTTAATTTGGGTGCTTATACAAATCTTCACTTTGTTTGATCTTTAAATCTACATGAACCGTGTAAAGTTGCACTGTTTTATGCTTCTTCATCTAAAAGAAAGCTACCGACTTTGTTCATCACGATTCACGAGGGTCATGCATTTGGCATTAGTATATGTATGGCAACAGCCTTAGAAGTACAGTGCTAATCTGGTGATGAATATAATAGAATTATCAAGGAAAGGGGGTTGTTGATTAAGTTATAATTAAGGCTGGTAATGGTTGACGACCACGATTAGTTCTTTTTGTTTTAAAATGCAAGTTAACTTTTCAGTTAGCCTCGTGACCTCATTGTTTTGTCTCCTTAATCTTCAGGCTTTACACTTTGTCACCTTTAGCATTTTAAATTTTATGTACAAAAGTAGATGTTCACTTGAATGTTGTATTAACATGTATTTACATGCATTTATGATAATTTTTCTCTTCCAATTAATGGTTGAGGAGAAAGCTTTGGAGGGTTACTTGTTGTAAAACTAATTTAGGAAATTCTAAGGATTGGGAGAAGCTGTGAGAAGTTCAATTTCAACATGACATGATTTAAGATACATTCTTCAGATTACATGAATATCTTTGTAGAATGATAGGACTCGATCGCAGTCCTGGATACTTTATTTGGACATAGGCTGTCCCAACTACTTTATAAATGTGGCATTCTTGTGTGATAGTCATACATGGAATGTTATGAAGCTGAAAGTCTTTGTCCAAATAAGTAGGATTTACCAGCAAGCTCTTGAAGCTACGCTGTTACCAAATTTTCCCTTGTGACAACCTCCTTGGGTCATTTTGTTACACTATCGAATTGCACATTGGTTTCGATGGTTCTTAATCCTATACCGGTATTTATAGGCGTCTATGTTATTAGTCAAGTGATAGATACCCTATAGAGTCTGTTTTTCTGCTGTTATTGAGGCTATCAATGAAACTGAAAAAACATAAAATTACACTGCCTATGTCTGGACCAGAGTGGCTGATTATCCTCTTGGAATCAACATTTTTGCTTTTATAAATAGCTTAATGGAAGTTTGTTAATCCGACCAGGTATTCTTTGCAGTAATAAGCTCCCGTATGCAACTTCACTTTTTTCGAGTTTCTTGACTATTCGGTGTGTCATAGCTCTATAGTTCATGTTTGAAGAAAACGGATCGCCCATATGGATTGACTCAACTTGGTTTGCAGGTGATAGTTTTTGGAGGGAGGAGTTAAATTTTTAGTTTGAAAATATAATCTCCCACTGGGCCACCACCCTCAACCTCCATGTAACCTCCACTATACCTAAAAACCATATGTATCATGCAAATTCGGGTAGAACAAATACACAAAAATACACAAGGGGCTGTGGCTTGTTTTTGGTAAGATTTACATCTCTAAATTTGATTCTTGGGTTTTGGCTATCAAATTCTTTCCTTTGTGATTGAGTTTCTTACTAAGGAGTTAGTGCAAAACAATGTGGAAAGCAATCAAATTAAAGGCAAGTAATTCAACTTGGTTTCAACTCCAAACTCGGTAGAAAGCATGCTAGTGAGTTTCACAGTTCATATTAGGTTTTATCATTGTGATACTTGATCTTACAAATCTATTTACTGTCTCCTCTCATATGGTCATGTCAATGTGGACCTTCTCGTATAGTTTTGTTACTGTATAATGATATGATTATAGTTTTGTGCACAAGTTTAGAATTCAAGCATATCATGATGCTTGTGCTATGTTAGATATAGTTGTAGTTCACACAATCTAAAATTAGCCATCATTTCTCTTTTGGGCAGATTATTAAATGTTTCTTTTCATTTTCTTTTTCCCATGGGAACGGGACGTTCCTACTCTTAGGGCCCTTCGGTTAAAACTCCGAAAAGACTTTTTCCTAAGGGTTTCACTTCACTTAGAGTTTGAGTCGTCAATGTTACATGGTCATCAGAGTTCGTGAACCATTCAAGCCGAGGATCCTCTTTGTTAACCGATGACGAACTTTGACTCCTAAAATTTAATTTCATCCTTTTTTTTTTATCACTTCCATTACAATCTGAGTCGTGACGCTTCTCAACGTTTTCTAAATGAATAGAGAGGAATATGTAGATAATGAATGAAGTGAAGAGTTGAGAGGAGGGTCCATAGAAGTGTCCAGGAGTATATAGTGAGGGCATATGGAAGGGCAGAAAAAGTGGGGTACCCTAAACTTTATTGTTTAGCCCGGATAGGACGGGTGGTTTAACTTCATATGGACGCCCGGGTTTTCCGCTGCGGGTTGGCCCACTTTAGTTTTCAAATCACACACAATTACTCTCTGCAAACGCACTGAGTTTGCTGGTAAACCAAACATCTTTTGGCCAGTCATGGGTCTTCGTGCTGGATGATATAAGTAAAACGTTTTTTGCTAACATAGCGTTTTCAGTTCCTTTGTGTCCTTTGAGATTATGGTTTAATTTTTTTTTTCTTTTTTTCTCAAATAATTGACACCTTGAAGAGTAATGGTTTCGATAAATATTAATAATTGACTTTGACTTCACGAGGCAGTAATTTCTCCCGCACTTAATCTAATAAGAAAATTTTGAAGGGACATTAGTTGGTCCATATAATAATGCTTTATCTTCTGTTTCTCTTAAATTTATTTTATTCAGCAATTTTTAATTATTTTTCCATCGTAGTGTGAAAAGGTCCTAGAGTGCATGTTTGGCTCTACTTAAAATGAGCAACTTATGAAAGGTCATAACAATTTGAAAGGAGATGGAAAGAAGTTTCAGCCAAACATTAAAATATGCTTAAATACTTATTTTTTATATCACTTATTTGATACCCCACATATCCCATATTCTATTTTTGGTGGGAACAATAAATTGACCCAATTCATCACCCACTTCATTGGGTCTTGAGATAAAGAAACTGAGTGGGGCATATGGGTTATGGAGTTCCATACAATTAATTTTCTGGTGCTGTCACTTCGATAAGATTTGTCTTACAGTCTGCTAAGGCACGGCATAGTTGTCTAAGAACTGACCAGATTCGGCTGACCCGTAAAAATACATAATTAAAAAAAATAAAAAATTAGCCAAATAAAAATTACTATAATATCGTTCCTGACTCAACGTGGCCATTTTAACATCATGAATTAGGTTATGATATGAATATAGAGGTAGAGTTCAAGTATGTTATCCATTTATGAAAATTGTGCATATGTTATGTATCTTTTTGATGTATTATGAATTCGGCATGCAAGAGCACGGTTTATGAAGAGTTAAATTTAAATAAGTTAACGTGTAACCTTTCTAGCAAATTAAGCCCCATTTTGGGCTCTATTTTTTTCTTTTCAAAAATACAGTTTTTCAAAACTCATTTTCAACCACGTTCTTTTACAAAATGTTACACGAAAACTGAATTTTTTTTTTTTTAGCAATACGCTCACAAAAAAAATCACTATTTCATAACACACTCCCCCACCCCCAAAAAAAAAATCTCATTTAGTGGAGCCCAACAGGGGTTAAGCTTTTAGTCGAGATACTAAAACAATAAGACAATCTTCTTTCGTGCTGAGAGGTATTGAGGCATTTTGCTATTGGTCCTATTCGCATTTGTAGTTTGCATAATGGAATGGTAAATGCATTATGTTTAGTTTTTGTATTTAGAGCTTGCTCTTCATAGAAAATATTTCAATTTCATAAACTTAAATGTATGCTCTGATTGTCAAAATCACATTCAAACAAACTTGAAGGGTAGCTTATTTTTTTGTTTGATTTCAAATTACTTCTTATGACTTGTTATGTACTTGAAAACATTTGCAAATATTTGATGTTGTCATTGTTGCATAAGTTTTGCATAGTACTAATGAAGCACCTTTTTGATAGCCATTATTTGAGAACTTATTTTCTATATATTTATTTTCAATATGTATTCATACAATAAAATATTTTGCACGTAAATTCAAAACTTTTTCTTACTTTTTAATCACACATTTTTCTAAAAATTACTATTCAAAACATTGTTTTTCCCAAATAATGGTTGTCAAACGGGGCTAAGTCACTTTAAGATGGAGATTGGAGAGGATCCAGGATTTTTTCGTGGCTCGTTTTGTTGAATTTGTCGTTGGCTTTTATCTTTATATATAGATACATTAATATTTTGTGCTCCAATGTTGATTATGCGGATATGTTGATTATCACTCGAAGTAACATAGCCATCATCTGTGGTTACCCTTTTCAATTCTTTGGCTAGATGATGGTGGTTTATCCTCAGACGAGGAGTTTAGTGGGGGAGAAACCGAAATGCAAGACACACAGGCTAAAGGTGAAGACCGGGAGCTCAAGGATAGACTCTTACAAAGGTATGGTAATCACATAAGTAGCCTGAAGCTAGAATTTTCAAAGAAGAAGAAGAAAGGAAAGCTACCGAAAGAGGCAAGGCAAACATTACTTGAATGGTGGAAAAATCACGATAAATGGCCATATCCAACGGTTTGTACTCATTCTGCCTTGCATTCCACAAATCTGTTTTGTTAACTCTTTGCAAAATTGTACACAATACTTTTAGCGTATGTTTGGATAGGACCAAACTGGATCAAGGCATTCAACAAACCTTCGCACTGTTACTCACTAACATTGTATTTCGTGTTCAAATTTCATATCCAGGAAGCAGATAAAATTTCACTGGCCGAATCAACAGGCTTAGACCAGAAGCAAATCAACAACTGGTTTATAAATCAAAGGAAGAGGCACTGGAAGCCATCAGAAAGCATGCAGTTGGCTGTAATGAACAGTCTTTCTGGACCCTTTTTCACTGAAGACTGAGCAAAACATGTCAATTGAACTGAAAATATTACTGGATTCTGATGTTTGGCTCATGTATATTTTTTGAAAAAGTCGTTACCAGATAACTGGATAGAAATGTTAATATGTTATGCATTTGCATCATTTAGTACTTGGGAAAAGACTCATCTTCTTGATGAAGTTCAATACTGAAGCTTGCCTTACTTTTAAGAGTCTGGACTCTGGATTAGTGGTGCTTCGATCTACTTTTGTTATTTTTTTTAGACCCTATTTGCATATTTCTAGGGTACTAGATAGTTAATGCTTTTGGAAAGTAATTAACAATCTTTACTATGATCTTGAAATTCGTTGAACAACTCAAAAATCACAACTCTTACCCAAAAACGTTGAATCTTTTTGACTGGAGTCTGAGACATCTGTGTGAGATAAAGGAGTAGACAAGTCTTGTTTATTACCAGGAACCAGACTACCAGGAACTCCCATCTAGTTTATTTCTTACCCCAATCTGTATGGTCAAGTTTCTATCAATTATGAAGCGCGAAAACCATCAAGAGAGTCTATTTAGAACTGTTAAAAATTGGTAGTAGACTTAACATTAACCCGATTGACTCTCCTGATGAATACTTGAGAGTGGCAAGAGAGAGAGTGTTCTTTCTGTTAGATGAAACATACGAAACAGACTCGATTTGATCGAGGATAATATTCCTTTGTCCACGTTTTGGCCTTTGTGTCGCAAATAGTGTATTGCCATGTCACACTCGAAGAATCATAAATTCTAAGTTTCTACTACTTCCGATCAAGGGTACGTTCGATTGCCAATATTTTCCATGGAAAATGAGTTCTTCATCTAATTTTCTGCTTTTGTGCTATTTGATCGACAATTTTTTTCACAGAAAATATTTTCCTACTTTGGGTCACGTGACCATATTTTCCTTGAAAACAAGGAAAATATTTTCTTTAAGGTGATATAATTTTTATTTTTTAGGTAATTAACTCTCTGTTTCTCTGTCTCATCTATCATCTCTCATTCTCTCATCTATCCACCAATGAAAAATGAGCAAGTATAATATTTTCTAGGTTGAAAATTCAATTAATCAAACACATTTAATTAATAATTTTCATTCCATGCAAATGTCATGCTCGCAATCAAACGCACTATAAGTGATTTTGAAACCAAACCTTGGAAAATGAGAATGTTGATCGTTGCTTATTGAAAACCCTAACTTCGACGAAGAGAGTTTCGGGTTTAAAGTTACCCCTTTACGTTGTAGCATAAAGGGACGGGGGCCAGTGGCCATACACTGGAATTTGGCCAAATTGTATTTTTCTTAAAAAATCGTTATTTCAGACAATTGTGTATTGCTTTGTTTGAAAAAAATTTCCGTGGTTAATTTCTTTTGTTCCTTGCTCCATTATCTGATAAAAGAAACACAAATCTGGTGTTGAAGATGAATTCTTATGGATAGTAAAAGAAATACTCAAAATATGCTTGACTATATATGTTATAAATTGAGGCAGATGATAAAGCTTCAATTACTTTTCCTACAATTAATCAATGGAGCAGATTCTACAGAACAAGCATTATTACATGCTTATGTACCAATAAATCAAGATTCTCACTCATCATCGTACATAAAATTCCAAGCAGCTCACAGGTGCAAGCTCTACGGTCTCACTTTTTGTGCCGTTGTTGCCAAGCAAATAGATAAATTTTGGGACAGTTCCTTAGCTAAATTAGCTAGAGGAAAATTATCACCAAAGTTTGCCAGTTCATGGCGCACACTGTATCTAAGGCAGCGCTTAATTTCGTTTGCAATGTGCCATTGTCACTAGAGCAACCTGTCCCTTTTGAAGCATATTAACCACTGTCTCAAAGGACGCCTTGCATGTTCCTTGAGGGGATTTTTGTGTGTAGGCGACAGATTAGCTATTGCTGGTGCAAATAAGATGTTTTTAATTTAAGTTCTTTGGCGACTTGCTGGTTGATATTCGATTCTAGTATAAAAATCTCCAAACGAAAATTGAGCAATTAGCAAAAATGATCTCATTTAGGAGGTATATACTCTTGATGAGTATTTAGACATAACAAATTATAAAGTCCCATAAGAGGTTTAGGTACTTTATATATTCAAAATTGAGATATCTCAATAAGTTGTATCGTTATAAAAAGAAATAGAATCAAAAAACAAAAAAGTTGTCGACAATACTTTTACACATGATATACTGCATCATATAGCGAGAAATCGAAATAGATGCGTCGAAATATATCGATCGAAGTAATGAATGGCTAAATTAAATGACGCGATCATACTAAAATTAAATTTACTAAAGAAACCAAAGTTTCTGGACGTGAACCTAATAAAATTAAATTTACTAGAAAAACCTGAAGTTTCTAGATCTACAATCTGAACAATTAAAGATGTATACTTATGCGAAATGAAAATGGAAAAAGTAAAATCGTAATATGAAATTTACAATTCTTTACATAATGTATTTCTTGAAGACTTGTATAAATAGATATATTATCATGTGATGGATGTAATTACAAGTCTCTATTTTATTAGTCTGACAATGGTTGAAATTTGATATGTATATAATAAATTTGACTATAGCTAACTTATCTTGTATGATTTTAATACTATCCTTAAATAATTTTATGCCTGAAGTATATAATTCAAGTGATATTATCATGAGGGGGAGGATACGCGTTGTACTCTTTTTTCCGTAACCAAGGTTTTTGTCCCATTAATTTTTCCTGACAAGATTTTTAATGAGATAACTTTCGCAGCGTACTGAAAAGAATAATTTACTTTTTTCCTTAATTAAGATTTTTCTCACAAGGTTTTTTCTAATAAGGTTTTAACGAGGCATATTATTTGTGTAATGAATCTCCATAATATATAAGACATTTACCCTCAAAATAATACTCTTATAGGTATGAGACTCACGAAAAGATCAATGAGAGTTATTTTTTGAATCATCATGTTACTGTAGTCATCAAAGATTGATAAATATTTCGTATGAAGATGTGCGATAAATTTGTTTACTATAATATTAACTAATTGTCCTCTAGGATGTTAATTTGAGTTGGAACATTTAAAACTAGTGTGTGAGATATTGTTGATCCCTTTGGTTAGTAAATTATGTAAATAATTATCTTTCAAAATTCTGGTTCGAATTATCTTTCGTGAGGATTTAGATAATGATGCATTTGTACATTATTTTCAGTTTCTTAATCCTCCTCTAATACTGAGAAAATTGTCAAGTTAAATTGATAATCAGCAGACCGCTTTATAAAATATTACCCGTTAGGACTTGAGATATTGTATAAGGATGCAAACTACTCATTTATTGTTAACGTTCTTTACTTTTCATCTCAGTGTATTGTAATGAATTAATTTTACATGTTCTACACTATCAAAATAATTAGATGAAAAATTAGGCTTTGATCATAAGCTAATTATAATAGGGAGAATTATAATGTTGGCATGATGCGTTATAACATTCCCTAAACAGAAATCGAAAGTACTTTGTTCACAATTAAATTAATCAGAGACGTTTAACAAGTAATAATGTTAAATCATTTATCGACATCGCAACTAACACTTATTAAAATCTTAGATTTATGTCCATTAGCATTAACAAGATACAGCCTTGATTATATAATCTGCAAATTATGCTCATTATTCGAGCAATAATTTGACAAATTTCAGGTTACGAACATCATGCAATCGTCTAGTATATGTATCAAACTTATTAGATACAAATAATATTTAGATGGTCAACGTGGAGGATGATGAGCCTCATTTATCACTCTGATAGATTTTCAGAAATATAGGGAATTCAGTCCTTATTTAAGCTAGTGATATTTAATGATCAATTATCGATACATAGAACAAATAATATGTAGGGATTCATTAGATGGAAGAATCTTCAGTTCTTCATTGAATATCTATTTGAATTTTTAACTTCGCATCATTACTGATTCAGTAATAATCCAACTTGATATGCCAAACAATAATACATTCAATAATTGAACTCCTGGTTCAATATAATATTTGTCATTTGAATAACTATTCAATCTGTTAGGACACTTTGTAATTGGCGATTCTGTGAACAAAAGAACCAATTTGAATAATTATAAAAGTTTAGAGACTGAATTGTAAAGTTTCATAGTTGGTAGGTTAGCCTAGGTTTTGGGGTGTTACGTATGGAACAAGAAGGATTCACGCTGGATTTTCGCTAGCTACTCGCCCGAGTGATGCTCGAGCGGACAAAACAGTAACCACGTCGCTCGACCTTCGCCCCCCTGTCGCT